>JAIPRM010000528.1:43445-53831 GCA_025469315.1 Stegophylla sp. TES_Ste_2020
TAAATGGATTTGATAAATATGTTTTAAATGATTGATAAATGGTTAAAAAAAATAATAATAAAATAATAATAATAATTTCACACTCCCCTCAACAAAGTTTTCTACCCATCATACACAAAAAAGTGTGTAATACGAAAAGTGACAAAAAATAGGCACTGATGATACTCATAAGAAGTGACTTGCGATGACTTGGGAATCACAAATAAATTTAATTGAAAAAAAAAAAGTATAATTAAATTAGTTTGTCCCCACAACATAAGCATATAATATCAAACTATTTTCAGTAAATTATGATATTATAAGTGTAAACGCAGGCTGAATACTTAGTAGCCGAAGCTTTAATTTCTAATATTTATAAAAAAAAAAAAAAAAAACATTCACAAGCGGATATTGAAATAAACATCAATAATATATTTAACTAAGCCGACTCTCAATTCCCTGCAATAATTAACGTTTGTAAACAGATAAAATATTAATATACATGTTTTATAAATGATAATTCATTTCGTTTTAATAATTATTTTTGTCAAAATTAATTTTCGTGTTACGGTTCTGCGACGAGATAATTTATGTGATAACGTGATTCTGATGAAAAAAAAAAATGCTGATAAGAGGCGTTGTCTCTATAGACCAGTGGTTCTTGGCCGGTATTTCACTGAGTGAACACGAGTGTTCCGTGTACTTAGGGTAAGTATTCCCCCAAAAATTTAAAATTCAGTGGAAAAAAATTGGATAAAACGATAAAAATGTTTAGTGTCGTTGACGTAACAATTTGATTTTTATCAATTTCTAAAATACAATAGACGGATTGGGACCTTAGCCGTCTAAATCCATTCAAAGTCCCCATATTTTTCATAAATTGCGTAAAATTAATATTATTAGGAGGGGGAGGGTTAAATATCAAACAAATAAACATGTTCCTCCCCCCCCCGAAATGTTCATCCTAATCTGGCTATTGGTCAATTATTATAAGACGTATATAACGATGAAAAATCATCGTGTTCCACGAAAATCTTATAAAATATTAAGTGTTCAGTCATTCGAAAAAGGTTAAGAACCACTAGTAGTATATATTTGCGACCCGTATAAAATATATACTCGGTAAAATAAAAAAAATCGTGATGAAAACCCTGAATGACCTTTACAAAAATGTATTTCTTAATTATTATCTTACATACAAAAGTCTTTACATCATTATTGTCTACTAATTTTTAGTACGCTAGCGTGTCAATTTTAGCACAAAAAATGTTTGTGTGTTTATTTTGTGAATAATTTACATTTTAAATTTCTTAATTTTCAACACACAAGTCTTTACGTAATTATTGTCTTCTAAATTTTACTAACACAATCGTGTTAATATTTTAACACATGACTTTTGTGTACTGAAAATTAGTAGACAATAATGATAATATTATAAAGACTTGTGTGTAAAATAATACGTAATTAAGATATACATTTTTTTATACAAGTCATTAGGGGTTTTCATCGCGATTTTTTGTTTATCCAGTATACATTTTATACGGGTAATTTGGGTATTAATGGTCGCAGCCCCCCCCCTCTACCAAATATATACTATAACCACCACTGCTATAGAATATACTAACGGAATTTTTCTAATTTCTTCCCCTCCCTGTCACCCCGCTCCTTTCTGACTTGACGACACTCCGCACACAGGGCAAAGGAAAAGTGACCACGTACTGGCTGTTGGGCGAGAAAAATCCGTCCACCACCGCCGCCACCGCCACCACCGAGACCGGCACCACCGCGGCCACAGCGGCGGTCCAGCCGGCCGCTGCGCCGCCGACAGCGAACGCCGTCGGCGGATCGTTCTCGAAACTGCACGCGGCCAACAGCGTGGGGTCGTCGTCCGCCAAGTCCGTGGCCAACAGCATGGCCAACCACAACAACATCAGCGCGTCCACGCCGCTGTTGCAAGGAGACAACGTCTAGAGACCGCGCGCGGACGCCGCTGTGTTGCTACAGCAGAGGACCGGCCGCCGGAGACGCGCGACCACGACGTCGTCATCGTCGTCGTCGTCGTCCGTCATTGTTATCGTTGTCGTTGTTGTTCTCACTTTACCCACGTTCATTTAAGAAAAAAAATTTTAAAAAATACCACCATCCCACCCACCACCCCCCCCCAACCCATTCCAGCTTTGCCGCCGAAAAATTGCCCGTCGACTCGTGTATTTTTTTTTTTATTTTTATTTTAACAAGTCGCGTTGTCGGCCGCCCACCGCCCCCCCTCTCATCTAACAACGTGCTTTAATATCGCCGACATCATACACCACACCGTTTGCGAGAGGGGCAGGAGCAATCCACTCCTCTCCTCGTCCGAATAGCATTTTAGAAATTTTATTATAAAACGGGTCAAACCCAAAATTTTCGACGCCAAACGACAAAAACCAACGAATGATAATAACCGGAACGTTTCGCGGCAAAGACCACAGCGTTTGAAAATCGTAAACGTAAAATCTACAATCGTTTCTACTTATTGTCTCATTTTTTTTTTTTTTGTACATTAAATAAAATCTTTATGAAAACAAACTTACATTAACCTACGACCGCCCCACGCGTAGGTCTATCGGAAAACCTGGAGCCCTCCCCCACCCCTAGTAGCGATCCGTAAAACCAGGACGTGCCGAGTCGGATTGGGGGTTAACGTGCAAACGTCCCGTGAAACCGCACAGAACGCGTCTAAGCGACGAGATTACTGTTAATCCACAGATCGCACTCCGCCTGTATTACACGACCGGGTAAATAATAATAATAACAATTGCTGCGGTAATATAACATGGCGAATACGAGTAGAGTAGTGTATAAAGTGTGTGTGTGTGTGTGTGTGTGTGTGTGTGTGTGTGTGTGTGTGTGTGTGTATATGTGTGTGTATGTGTGCATAGGAGTACTTAGGGTATAATGTATATAACGACTATATATATATAGGAATAGACGCACGTAGTGGAAACAAAAGTGTTATTATAATAATATTTTATGGTTTATTATAGGAGAGTAGTCGATAGTACTTAGGGTGATAAATAGAGAGTAAGTTGTCGTAGTAGTGGTAAATATTTATGTTATAGGTACATTATAGTAGCGGTGTAATAATATTGTAAAAAATATAATAATAAATGCGCGGTATAACCGCGCCAGAATCTGTATAGTAAAATAAAAACAATAATAATAACGACACGACAGCAGCAGTGATCCTCGGATGGTGCCGCAGACGTGAATCCAAAAGAAGGGCGAAAGGGGCGATTATCCCCCCTCAGAAATTTTAAAATGCAAAAGGACTTAAAGGCATGTAAAAATTACAGATTTGGCCAGTGTTTGATCTATTTTTACCTAATCGCCCTCTCCTCCCAAATTTAAGTCCTGGATCCGACCACGGATGATGGTGACTCGTCCACACTTTTCTCAGACTCCCGCGATCGCGCACGAAGGCAGTGGTGGCGTTTGAGACGCGCACGCGAACCGTAACCGCGTCTAGACGCCGCAGAACGCCAGCAGTTATCGTCTCGCGGGAACGTGACGGAAGATTTCCCACGAAAGTCGAATTAGGGGGGGGGTCTGCAAAGTGGTAGGAGGGCGTGTGTAAAGTATTCGAAATTCGTTCGCGAAGAAAAACGTCCTTGACTTGCAGCGGTTTACACGCAACTGTATAGTAGAACAGTGGCAGTTTTCTACACCGCTGTTCCGCGCGGATTAATCGCGTGTCATAGATCCCAGAGTGTATGATCCTTGGCCGTCGTGCTCAGCAACAGTTGGCGTTTGGATAAAACGCGTTTCCCCCCCCTCCCCCAAGTCGGTGTTCCTTTCGGCGGTACGACACTCCCCCCTCCGGATCGCGTCGTACGTCTGTTTGTACACGAGGTTTTTTCGTGTGAGACGTCCCCGACCCCGCGCGTTCGTTTTTTCCGTAACTCACTCTCTCTTGGGTTTCGGTGAATATTTTTTTCGCCCATCTCTCTAACTCGTGATATTTTGGAAACGCGAACAAAACCGTACACGCGCAGAACAACATCGATCGCAAAGATTTCCTAACGGTTCGGCGGCGGTGATTGTAATTATTTAAAAAATTATAACAAAATAATGACGGCACGCGCAGTTAACTTCCGTAAACACGCGAGCATAATATTTTATTTGCCGACGACGACGACGGCGATCCGCTTACAATCTTGCATTAACCCCGGCACCCCCTTCCCCCCATCTCGATGACAATTTCTTATGCGGCTATATACTACATATATTGTTATACAACATAATATTATAGTTTTTTTCTTTTACCATTATTTCGTTATAAAATAATATACATAACAACGTGTAAATATACACCTATCAAATATTGAGTATTTATTTATTATTATTTATTTTATTTTTTTTTTTTTTCGTTATTAAATGATTCTTAATAATACATTATATTATATGATACGTATTATTATTACGTATATTGTTTCATAATACTAATAATAAAATGATCGCATTGAAAACCCGCCCATGCGTTTTAAGTATGGTTATATAATTATTAAAATTTTACTACTTATTTTCAATGCGATACTATTGAATCGTTTACATTCGACGTGATTATATTTAATAATAATAATAGTAGTAGTAGTAGGTTAGTATAACGTACATAGGTATATTATATTATAGTGTATTGTATTGTTAAGCACTTGGCCCTATAATAAAATTGCGTTACGCAGGCTGTAGGTCGCGGCGCCCTGAGAGTAAAAAAAAAGTGTTAATAATAACTTCCGCTTTGGAGAAACGGAGAGGAAAATAAATCGAAACAAATACGAGGAGGAACGTAATACGATGAAGTGTTTTTTTTTTTCGGAACTGACATAGTTACTGATCGGCGTTTCCGTGCGATAATATTATCGAAAAACAAATAATAGGTAACCGTCATTAAATCGCATAGAGTCGACACATTTTTGGCCGTAAAGCAACGACGAACTGCTAGAGTGTACGAATAATAAAATCGACAAAAATACGATTCGAAAAACGCGACTATAATATTATTGATATCGGGTAAACATCTGAAAAGCGACTCGAACGATGGCAAGACACATATTATATTTGTCGTCGATGTACCGAATTTATATCCGGTAAAATATTTGTATTATATTGACAAAAAAATAAAATAATAATAATAAAAATTAGAGATGGGTAGAACATTATTTTTCTCGAACGTTCGAACTTGAATCTGAATTTTATTCGAACTACTTTCGAACTATCCATAATTAATTTGAAAAGGAAAAATATAATAAAAGTAAAATTTTAACTTAATGTTTAAAAGTTATATGTTTTAAATGCTTTAATACTTTTAAGTTTCAATTGTTAAACTTTTAAATAAACATTTTAAAAAAAAGTAAAAGTAAAAATTTCAGAAAAAAAATTTTCCGATTAAACTGTTCTAACATTCTAACATACACTTAACTAGAACTATTCGAACTGTTCGAATTTCTTAAAGTTCGAGGGTTCGAAGAGTTTGAGAACCCATCCCTAAATAAAAATCATTGGCGTTCATCATTTGGCGGTGGGCGGCGAAAGCGCTTATAAATGGACAGGCTAAAGAAAAAAAAAAATTCAATAAATTTAATCATTAATAATAATAATAATTATTATAACAATAATAACACGTAATAATATGCGCGACGGCGTAATACATAATATTATTATATATTATTGTACGAGCAGATAATATCGCGATGTACATATTTTTTCCATAAAATAAAATCGTTTTAATTATCTCACGGGTTTGTCGACGACATCGGCCAACCTCGGCTTTGGACCGTCACTCACGCGTAAGGGCGGCAGATTATATAACATTACAAATTGAAACATAATATGTATACGTTATGTTTTTCTTTTCAACATATTATTATTATTATTATTATTATTATTACTATGACGTGTAAACTTTGACATTTTTGTACTATAAGCGTAATTTTATGTGTTTAATAATTATTATTATTATAGTTATTATCTTAAAATTAGGCCCATTTTCAATAAGATTTACCGACTACGACAACGAACATTTGTTGTATCGTTTTTAATAATAATAATAATAATAATAAAATAAAATGTATTCCGTTTGACAAAACCTTTAATGATCATCCGAGAGAGAAAAAAAAAATACATTTTCGTATAACATAATAAACGCAGCGAAGTTTTTTTTATTTTAAATTTACCAAGACAATCAACAAAAAAATATTAAAAATATTATAACGTTCTACCATTGCGATGTACTTGCGTTGAATTATATTTTATTTATTTTTATCATTTTTTTTTCTTTTTTTTTTTTAGATGCCTATCATAATTTGTATTATGTTTATTATTTATACATTATTGTAAATTTTTAAAAAAAAAAATTACTCATGATCTCATTTTCATTCATATACCTATTGTAAAATAATCGTATATTATATTATTATTATTATTATTTATTGATTTTTTTTTCTTTTTGTATTATTATTGTACACTATATTAAGATTTTATTATAACATTATCATTATCATTATTATTTTTTTTTTTTTTTGTATAAAAACCATTAATAGTATTCTTTTTTAGATTAAATATCATGTAAACATTATAATATTATTATAGTAATAATTTTTACTTATAGTATTAAGTAACTTATATTACTCATTAGTCATTATTATTTTTTCTTTCTCAACACAATTCGGTTTCACACGCGTTTTTACGTTTCTTCGTTGTCTAATTCTCGCTTTATTATAAATGAATCGCCGCTGTCGGTCTTATATATATATATTAATAATTATTGTACACACATATTTACATTAGACTACATGATATTATTACGAAATAACGTGTATTGATTTTCACGTTTTGTTAAAAACTCATGTTTTCTTTTCTTCTATATATTATATATATATATATATATATATATATTTATTGTGTATTCTAGTATGTATTAAGTTAAACTATTTAACAAATATTTATCGGATGTTTTGTAAGAAGTGAAGTTTATGTTGTTGTCTACAATAATATAGTTATTAAATGTGCACATAAAAACCAACCATATCAATACGAATGGACCATTTTGTGCGTGTATGTGTAATAACTATACGAGTGATTTTTGTTGATATATTATATACTTATATTATTCTATAGCAAGTGTTAGTGTTTTCAGCGTATAATAATATTATAATATACGATATCGATATGTCCGGTAACTGCGTGTAACGTCATCGAACCGAAGCATAATATTATAATATAATAATAATTAATATATAAAAAAAAAAAAAATACATATACGGAACGATTTACTACAACGGAATGCTTTACCACACATTATTACAGTATTTTTTATTATTTTTTTCAATTTATTTTATTTTATTTTTTTTTTTTTTTTTTTTGCAATATTCGAAAATCGATTTTCATAATATTATTATCTATTACATCTGAAACGAAATGACCTCGTGTATTCTATTAATAATAATAATACAAGCTCTATTACATAAATTTAAAAAAAAAAAAAAAATGTTTTAAACGAGTTAATTATTGATAAGTATAATTTATACGCCGTATGCGTTATCGCAGTTTAATTAACCACTTCGAGAAAACTCATTATAAAGTTTAATTAACCGTATAGATAAATAATACGATTTCCATCAACACGAATACACGTTGTAAATTAAATTATTTCCGTTATAACGTGATCGACTATGTGGTTACGCGAACATTTCGTTGACGCCACATTAGATTATGAAAAAACAAAACAAATCGGTTTTTGATTTTCGGTCGGATGAGGATCAGAGAGAAAAAATCGTTCAACAGTATTACTTTAAACGAAAAAAAAAAAAATTAGTAACGCAATCATATAATATTATTATTATGTTCAATAAAACATTTTTAGTAAATCGTTTTGTATGTGACGTATTATTCTAGTGTACATAACGTAAGTTAGTATTTAATTTTAGTAAACAAAATGTATGTATTAGAGTTTTTTGTTTTCATTCGAAATAAATGTCAGTATAAATATAGAGTTATTATTATTAACTAAACAAATTCTTTGTTAATTTATTACACTCGTTTGACCTGTTCTTATAATATACAATATACATATAAATAACCGAGTGAAGTACTCGAAGCAGCTATACCGAATCGATAAAGAGCACTATTTTATATTGAATTCTGGACGAAGCGAGGAAGCTAGTGTTTTTGCAATGTTTTTATTTTTCAATTGTTTTTTTCCTGTGTATCCGTGTACGTATAGAAATACTAGACCAAAAGTTTAGACCAGAAACGTTTTGACGCCGGATTTGCATCTAGATGGTACTTAAGAGAAGCTATTGTTCGAAATTCTCAATAATTGTTTTCTCTAAATTTTAGAAACTAACCAAAATTTGACGAAAAAAGACTCGGAAATCATCTTTTATTTAATCCAAACTTTATTAATATTTAAACATAAGACAGACAATAATATAAGAAATATTTTGTAGCAAGAAAATTTAAAAATATGAACAAAAAATTTTAGGAATTTTTTCTTAAATTTTAAATTCTGAGTAAAGCGAAGAAGCTTAAGTTTTTGCAATGATGATTATTTTTATTCTTTCATTTTTTCTTCTTCTGTAAACACTTTTTCGTATAGAAATACTAGTCCAAAAGTTTCGATCAGTAACTTTTTAGTTCCAAAACCACACCCAGATGTTACTTTTAACAAGTCATTTTTCCAAATTTCTCAATATTTTTTTCAGAAATGCAGAAAATCTGACAAAAAATTGACATAAAACGGCAAAATCGCAAAATCGAAAATTGCTTTTTAACATAACTTCTAAAATAATGTAGCTAGAAACTTGAAACTTTCATCAACTACTAAAAATGGTCACGAAAATATTTCGTAAAAATTTCAAAAACATTTGATTAATCTTGAGTTAAGTTTGAAAATATTGGAAATTTATCGTTTTTTATACCTTCGTATTTCATAAAATTTGTAATTCTTAATATTATAAGATTTGAAAATATAATATGATCTCACTCACACATAGGTATGTCTAATTGACCAGAAAATATCTCAAAAATCATAAGTCAACTTTCTTTCTATAACCATTTGAAGTAAGAATTTTGACGAAATTCATTAGTTTTACATAAAATTACAAACTTTAACGTATTATATAACAGAAAATTGATTCAACCGATCTTTTTGAACCTTGATACTTGGATAAATTATTTCATTGCAAATATTTTGGCGCAATAAATTTTCTTGCGGACAAACAATTAAACATTTTACAAGGGTCAAACCTGATTTTGACTGATATATTTACGTTAACGATTATCAAACCAAAATGTCCCCACGTTGCACAACAAATCGAGAGATTTTTTTAATGTTATTCTTCTTCTTAGGCTTGAAACAGACCATTTAGGTCTAATGCCGCTTCTACAATTCCTCTCCATTGCAACCTATCTACTGCCAAATTGATATTATACGTAGGGTCCACTCGTGACAAGTCTCTCTTCACGGTAACGAACCATCTTTGACGTGGTCTTCCTATGGGTCTTTTTTCATTCAAATTTCCATCGAGCACTTTTCTTATAAGACATCCTTTTGCACGCCACACGTGTCCAGCCCATTCTAGTCTTTTGTGACTAAGAAATTTGCAAATATTCGGTTTATTATAAAATCTTTGTAAATCTTCATTTTTCCTTCTTTCGCAAACTCCTAAGTCTACATTAAACACGGGACCGTAAATTCTCCTTAGTATTCTCCTTTCGAAGATGGCTAGTTTTTCCTCATCACCCTTTGTGTGGCACACGTCTCGCATGCATATGTCGCTATTGGTCGCAAATAGGTTATGTATAACCTTTCCTTTGTTCGTGGTGATAGTAACTTCGACATGAACATCTCTTTCATTGCATAATAGCTTTTGCTAGCCATCATCAGTCTGTTCTTTATTTCATCATGCATGTTATTTTTCTCATTAATATTCACCCCTAGATATTTAAACTCTTTTACTTGTTCGAAAGTGTATCCGTATACCCAGTGCCATATTTATGCAAGGACAAATGGGACATTTGCACTGGGCCCACTCAAAAGAGGGGCCCATTGACAACTGGCAAACAAAATTAATTATATACCTTTTAATCATAATTTGAGAAAAAAAATTATGGCCAATTATTAAAGACGGGATGAAAAAGCCGTACATACTTCGCACGATGGGTGTACTTCGCACAACGGATGGTATTCTCTTGACGGGCGTATTAAATTTTAAAGAAACGATAAATCTCATAAATCATTGATTTCTTCAGTAAAACGATTCTGAACGAAGGAAGTTAATAATATAAGAAAAAAAAAATGTTCGAAAAATGTCCAAAATTTTTTTTCACATTTTCAAAATTTTCTTGCGCCAAAATCTTTTTTATAGG
>JAIPRM010000529.1:0-31882 GCA_025469315.1 Stegophylla sp. TES_Ste_2020
ATTTTCTATCTATGTTTAAATTTTCATAAAATTCGGATCAAAAAATGATGGTTTCCGAGTCGTTTTTGTCAAATTTTGGGTAGTTTTTTCCAAAAAAAAAAAATTGAAGAATTGAGAAATTCAAAAAATGACCTCTCTAAAGTACAATCTAGAGGTAAACCGGGTTTCAAAAAGTTATTGATCGAAACTTTTGGACAAGTATTTCTATACGAAAAGTTGTACACAGAAAGAAAATAAAAATAAAATAAACATCATTGTAAATACACTAGCTTCTTCACTTCATTCAGAATCTAAAAGAAAGTTTATATCTCCACAGGACACCCTTAAGGTGACATGAAAAAAAATTAGTTATGAAAAATATTGGTTTTATTTGTAACTTGAACATTCCGGGAAAAAAAATCCCAAATTTTGCATTTTTACGGCCAAAAATGGGGGTGAGCACGCTTCAAAAATCACCCGGTATATACTAACGCGCACGTATGTATATATATTTGCATATTTCAGTCAACAACGAGTGCGACGACGCGAGACAGCAAATGTTTAACGGATCGTGTTATTTATTCGCGAGTTATCCGGAAGTCTCTTGGCACACGGCTAGGAATATCTGTAACGGAATAAAGGTAACATAATATAATATAACATACATTTATTGTGATAATTTATGTATATACATTAGCGCGAAAAGATGGTGGGGCTAGAGGGGCTTAGCAATCCCAAAAGTATTTTTCCAAAATTTATGATATTTGAATAGGTATATATAAAAATATTTATGGTGTAACAATGAATATATTACTTTATGACATTGAGTTATTAAATTACTAATAAACACAATATTTTCCTATGTTTTTTTTAACCTATGTTGAAATACAAATTGTATTTCAATGTTTTTTTTTTTTCATATAATCCTTGATCCTTAAATACATTTTCATTATATAGATGTTTGATAAATAAGCGTAGGTAAAATAGATATATCATACATATTATATACTTCAGAAAATATTTTATACGACTATACTTATCAAAATGAACAAAAAAATATTGGCCCCCCCCCAAATTTTTCATCCTATTTGCTCCTATGTATATATATATATATATATATATATATACATAATACATATATATTTAGAAGTATGATCTAAACCCTTATAGGTTAGTAAATTTTTTAAGAAATAAATTATGAGTTTGGACCGCCGACTACTCGACTACCTTTTCCCTTACAACAAGGAGGTAAAATAAAATGGTTTAAAGGTATTGTTTTGCCATCATTTTTTCCAATAACCAAAAAAAACTAAATTATTCATATAAAAAATAAAAAGTCAAAGAATGTGCGTTTTAGAAAAAGACATTTTCTACGAAAAATTGTGCAGCCAATGATCTAAAACAAGGGTCTTCAACATGTTTTTACGGCTGGTCGAATTTGAGACACAGCCAAAATTGTTTGGTGGATTGAAAAATATTACATAATAACCTTTTTTATGTTTTGATTGTTAAATAAATTAAGCATGGCAAAAATAAAAAATAAAAAGGTTATAAAAAAACATTGTATTGTAATATTTTTTGTTTGGCGGGCGGCCAGGGGCGGATTTAAAGAAATCGACCCAGACAACATACCTACGTTACAAAGGGTCCAAAAACCATAAAAAAATTATGCGATCAGCTCGTAAAAGGGAAAAAGAGGTTCTTTGAAGCAAAACCTTGTAACACTTTTTGTTCTCAATCTGTTAAAAATATATATATATATATATTAACCAAAACGTTTTTGACGTATTTTTCTACCCTTGTTTGAATTACCTTAAAGATGGGTTCTATGGACAATTGTTTACAGACATTTTAAGTTGGAATTTCGGTCTGTTTTATTTATGTTTTTCAAGGCGGAATTAGCTAGTGTTCACAACGCCGAAGAAGAACAGTTTATCGAATCGTCCATCAGAGAGTCGACAGACAGCAGATCTCCGATTTATTGGCTGGGCGGAACGTGGAACGAAAAATCATGGTATTGGATCGATAACACGACCGAGACGTTTTCAGGTATGTGCGCGATGCGTCACGTTTGGAGCATTTCATTAGGGCCAATTGAATATAAAAAAGAACACCATATTAAAATTTCGGTCAATTCTATGATGTTCGTTTGGGCTTAAATTCAAATTTACGCTTATGACCTACACTTGCCCTGCTTTACAGAATGAATTATTCAAAACTTCTTGCTAACTTCATAGGGTTTTAGATCCGTTTTGTGTTTTACTACAGGAATAAGTTTGTTCTGATTGTTAACTTTACTGAATTACAACTCTTGTGCATCCGCGTTGTAAAATTATTGACAAATGCCTGAGAGTACGTACAACCTACAGGTGTGTACTATGCGTGCAAAAAGTAACTTATTAAACGGTCAAACAATATATTTTGAAAAATAACGTTTATGCAGTCTTTCGGGAATTTCGTTTACATTAGACTAACAGTGCCCTATCGTCTAAAGCTTACAGTTTTTTTTTTTTTTTTTTTTGTCAAAAAATAATAATAATAATTTGCTCGAATTAATATTGTCGCCGCCATCTTCGCGACGCGTTATCAAGTTTTTTTTTTCCCCATTTATTTTTTACAAAATGTATGTATGCACACAGCGTGGTTGGCGACGGACGTCACTAACTCGTTTCCGTACAAAGACATCTGTATGGCCATCAGTTGGCTGTTGTCGCCGCCGTCCAACCTTCCCAGAGGTCTGTACTGGACCGCGAACGTCTGCAACACCGTCGGCGGATATATTTGCAAAAAAAGTCTAATAAGCAAGTACAATTTCACATAATAATAATAACGACGAGCGTCACGTAGTATGATTTCAATATAGTCACGTTCAGTGTAGCATTTATGTTGTAAATATCATATAGGACTGTGGCGGATTTCCACTTGGACGCCAACTATTCGTATGTCCCTGACTGCGAGTTCAGTGACGATATTTTATTATCGAAGAACAATGTCTTGACTTCGTGTTCTTCCCATCGGACTCCGAGTGCGAATAAATGTTTGGTTTTATTCGCGGGCGCGGAAATATGAGGGTCTTGGGGTGCTAAGCATCCTCAAAAATCACTTAGAGTCCAAGCACCAGATTTTTACAAAATTATATGAGATTAACACCATTAGAGGGGGGAATAAATTATAAAAATTTTAGATTTTGAGTGAAGCAATGGTGTTTTTACAATGATGTTTATTTTTTTGTGTGATGTACACGTTATCGAATAGAAATACTTTTTGGATCACGATTTGCCTCTAGATTGTACTTTTAAGAGGTAATTTTTCGAAATTCTCAATAGTTTTCTCGCAATTTGGGAAGAACTTCTCAGAATTTAATAAAAAAGACTAGGAAATTATATTTTTTTAATCTAAACTTTATGAAAATTTAAACACAGATAGACAATAATATGAGAAATATTTTGAAGCAAGAAAGTTTTGAAAATATGAAAAATATTTTTTGACATATTATGTTTTGCTCACCCTTTTCTCATTAAATTTCTGTTTTTTACTTTTCTCAGTTAATAATAGTAAAATATAAAACCGGCCGAGTAAAAATATTTTTTTTTGTAATATTAATACATTTTGTAAATTTTAAGTAAAATCGCCTAATATAAACTCCAAGCTCCACTTGGAATCGTTTTATCGAAGAAATGATTGATCGTTTTTTTTTTTTCATTTTTCCAATGGTTTTTTTTATTAACGATATAAAATTAGCGATACATTTCAAACGGTAATGCAACACAGTCTCGGTAAATTTCGAATTCGACTGTAATGCATCGCTGCAAAAGGCAGTAAATTATTTAAGGGCATGTGTTCGGGTGGTGTAAAGTGAAGTTAAATCCGTCACGGGTACGTGGTCGTCGAGTGTTTGTGTATATATACCAGTGGTTCCCAACCCTTTGTATTCTACGCCCCCTTTTATAGATTTTCGAAAATCTTGCGCCCCCTTCCCTACGGATGGAAAAAAAATTATCACTTTTGTTGTATATTTTACAAATAACTTACACACGTTGGGAACGACAACTTTTAATTGATGATAGTAATTATATAAAATATGGAAAAAACAGTAAGCAATATAATGGATGAATAATAAAACTATATAGTAATAAATAAGTATAACACAATAATAATTAATTATGTTTGGTGGCAAAGCACTAATTGTAATTTCTATCCATTATTGATACCTAAAATGTAACGGTCGTTATTAATTTTTTCTGTACATTAATTAAAATTTTTACTTTGCGAACACTGTTTGAGCTTCCCCAAAAATGTGTACACGCCCCCCCTGGTTGGTAAACACTGGTATATACTATATATATATAATAATGCCACGTAATAGGTCACGTGCGCGTTTCTCATCGTTAATTTTTCGGAAACAGGATCCTCGGACGACTACAATCTGAACACCACGGTCACCGGCAAAGAGGGAGTAATAACGTCGTTGAATTACCCGGCGAATTACTATCACAATTTGGACTATTGGATACACGTGATCGGCCCGTACAAAGCGCGCATTGTGTTTCAGTTCGATTCGATTAATATCGAATCGCAGGCCGACTGCCTGTACGATTTCGTGGCCGTGGTCGAGATGAAAGAACGCGAAAACCGAACGATGACGTTGTGCGGTTACCGCGGGAACAATCTGGAAGAGTGAGTTTGAACAGGAGGGCCCATTACTCCCTGTGTTTGATCAACAACAATATTCGTATTCATATTATTATTATTAATTATGTTAAAATATTCGAAATCAGGCAGTGCAGGCGTCGTGCAGATTATACCGCGCCATAGGTGTAACAAAAAGCTCCCCCCCCAAGTGATAATGTCAAAATACAAACTCGTAAATAAAGTAAAGTCGTAAAAATAATAATTACATGAAATTCGCTGTTTTTCTACATACCTATGTATTTATACGCATTTTACAAAGGCCTGCGCACAGGGCGTGCAAAAATAGATTATGGGTACTCTCGAAAAATTGAAATTTGGTTTGAATTTTGTTTTTTTTTTCAGTGGTTTACAAATTAAATTGGAAAAAGAGGGATTTTTATAATATAATATATATTCTAAAATATTTTTTGATAAACTTAACATCATTTTTTCTAACTTTTGAATCGTGGATGTAGAAATTAGAAACATCATAGGTGCCCTTAGAAACTGTGTATAAGCTAATTCATTTTTGGGGATAAGTATGTCTCGTTACTTCTATACATTCAAATAATAAAGTGTCCCATGTTACATTATTAATTTCGACAACTTTTTCAAATAATATTTTAAGTAAGTAATTACTTTAAAAATTTTGGGTAATTTTCGGTGTTTAAAGCAGAGTTTTCGGAAATTAAATTCGCGCACGCTCTGAAATTGAATACTGCGCACGCTTATGCCATTAGTCCGTGTAAATATATAATATTTTACTCTTACAATTAAACCGTAATTTTTTTTTTCAACTGAGTACCGTCGTCTTCCACGAAAAAATGTTCGTGACACTAATATCATATAGGGTACAACAGTCAGGTGGTGTACACACTACACATACAACGTTGTGCACAACCAACGTGTTATAATTAATTAAAAAAGATTTACCGGAATTTCCTTTAAAGTGTTGTTCTCCGTCTCGTGTATTGTGAAATAATAATTATTATTTCGCCGCGCACAACAGCAAATTAATTTTCTTAAACCGGGAATAGCTTTGTCATTATAGATTCGATATTTATTAGAAATCGCATTAATCGCACAGTTATAAAAATTGTCTTTGGTCCAGTAAATACTCATTAACATTTGATTTAAAATATAAAATATAATATTTATAATTAATATTACAAGTGTATGTAAGTAATTAACGGAATGTGGTTTGGTTATTCTCTCCTCCCCCATCCACGACGAATCACCTAAGTTACACTCGTGGCGATCACACCTGTACGATCGTGTAAATAAGTCTATATAAAAAAAAAAAAAAAAATCTTACAATGCATTATGTTTACAAAATTTATACTATATTTATACATTAATGTATATAGTTACGTGTTCGTGACCGACACCAACGAAGCGTTCGTGCACTTTTATTCGGATTACTCGGTGTCCAGTTCGGGGTTTCACCTTAAGTGGAACGTGGTCGACATGTCGGGTTGTCCGTCAGAGGCTCTGACCGCTCCCGAGGGGCAAATCGTCAGTCCGAACTATCCGAACTTCATATTGCCGAATCTGGACTGCGTCACTATGATAATGGCACCGAGTGAGCAACTTTATTTAGTCCCACTGTCGCAACTGTGTGAATACGCGAAGGGTAGCTCACGAATGTTTTTACTCATTACGATTTAATCCTGTAAAATGCATATGGAATTGAACTTTTTTTTCGCTTGCGATATAAAACAGAAATATATTTGTACATTTGTACGAAAAAAAAAAAAAACTGTTTTATTATTTTAAATTCAGAGCGAAGCGAAGAAATTAGGGGTTTACAATGATGTTATTATTATTATTTAGAAACACTTTTTCGTATAATAAAACTTATCTGAAATGTACGTACAGTTATATAATTGATCAGAAATTGTTTCTAGATATTATTACTTTAAAGATAATTTTTCGAAATGCATTGTTCTTCTTTTATTTTAATATGTCGTTTAATCGATAAAAAAGTTTAGCGTTTCATTAAGTTAAATGTAGAGGTTGCATTTGAAAAATTTTAAATAGTCAAAAAATAACGTAGGTAAAAATGAGTAAAAATTATATAAACGAAAATGTATGATTAAAACCCAAAAGCGCAAAAATAATCATCTCATAAGCGTAAAAAAAAAAAAAAAATCATTGTTTTAACATCCCTAAAGTGCAAATAAATTTCATTGAAATAAAAATCAAGTTTATTTTATTAAAATCATAGTTATAATTTATTGAGCTTTTACATTTATTATTAAATTACAGATATTATTAAAATGTATTATGTATCATTATTATTATATTGACTACCTTAATATTAAGTACGAAATTTGAATCCCGCAGTTTTTAAGTAATTCATCTTGGAGATTTGTTTTGAAAATTATTTGTCGAGCTTGTAAAGTTATTATTATAAAACATATTATTTATAATTAATAAAATGTGTGAATTTCAAAATCATTATTTTTCGTATTCAGTCACAATTTTCCAATTTGTCTGTACCAAGCTTGCCCTATGTGAAACCGGCCACATTTAATTTGTGCAAAAATCCATTGTGAGCAGATAATTCAAAATCCAAAATTTATTTTTTGAAATACTTAAATGCTTATCGACGGTTATCGTACTATGGTTACGATAAAACACTAAAATCATTTTTGAAATATTAAAAAGTACATGTTTATTTGAGTACTAAACTACTGAATATAATAAGTTTCAAAATATTAAGTTTGCGCTTTTATCCCACTACCGCCGAGGTACAAAAAAGGGCAAATCAATTTTTATGAAAATAGACATTTTTGCGCTTTTGGGCATCACCGAAATTTATGCATTATACGCGCGATTAAACTATGAGTAAATTTTCGTGGGACGCCCTGGATAAAAAAATGCACAAGACTAATACTCGGTGTTTACTACGGTTTGTTTCACTGCGCTCAGTGGGTCATCGCATATGGGCCGAGTTCGTGGACTACAACTTGGACGATTCACAGACGGTCAAGGTTTATCTGTCGGGTAACGACGAGTACGTGACGCCGTTCAGATACCAGAACTCGATCAATGACGGCGCGTTTTTGTCGGCGGGCGAGACCGCGAAAATCGAATACTCCACCAATCGACTGCCCCGGGGTCGGGGCTTCAAGATAACATACAAAACAGGTGGGTGTGCGCTGTGGGTGGAACCGAAAATTCGTAGTTACATTACAACACAAATTAATATAATGTATTAGACTCTGGTTTATTGTTTATTTATACATATTATCATTTCTTTTAAATTTATCCATATCTTCGGTTTTATGCTGCATCTTTTAAATAAAACCAAAAACACGACAAAATCCGAAAAAATTAAATACTAAAAAACGATTACTAGAAAAAAAGATAGAATTTTACTGACGATTGGATTTTTTTTTTTTTAATCTGTAGAGTATTTAGGTTTTTGTTTTGCATTTTTCATAACTTTTCATTTGGAATGCATTTTTATTTAATTTTTTTTTTACAAATACTAAGTCAACTTTGTTGAAATAAACTCATTTTTGTTTATTTTAAACTATTTTTGTTTTATTTATTTTTTTCGCAACATTTTTTTATTTCAAAGAACGAAGTTTTATTCCATATTAGTCAGTGTATTTTTACATTTTTTTTTTTTTTTTGGTTATTAGTCCTACTTGAAAAACGTATTTAATCGTAAATCATGTCTGTGTACATAGCCAACTACTTACACTCCAATCGACACTGAAAAAATAAGGAATTCTAACCGAATTTAGTTGCGTAAAAATACTACTGCTAAATTTGCACCAAACAATAAATAGTAAAAAAAAAACTATATTTTTATTATTATTAGAGAAGCAGTTTAATTGAGATATTTTTAGTCGTTTTTAAGAATTTTTAGGGAATTTTTAGGTTAGCAAAAATCCTTAGCCTAATAATAACGTTATAGTATTTCAATCATAATGTTATGTCTGTCACAATGTTAACGCGGGAACGCATTTCAGTGGTGGACTTCCAGGAGGAGCGCGCGATCGTGTTGCGAAACGATTCGTCCGGATTCATGTACAGGCTGAATTATCCTTCGTCCGTACGTTTTCCAAAACTGCGGTACAAGCAGAGACTCTTGACCGCGATCGGACATAACATCCAATTGCAGTTCAATCATGTGGTACCGGCGCAAAGTAAGCAATTTCAGTTTTTTTTTTCATTTGATTTTTAATTTTTGAACAAAACACTACAATGCATTACACGAGGACGGAACGTGAGGGGGAACTAATATGTTGTTTTCATCTCTCACTCTAGTTTATAAATGAATTTAGTTTAGGTTAGAATTAACCATCTGGCCATTATATTCAATTTTCGATACATTTCAATCTTGTTTTGTTAATATTTTTTTGTTAATAATAATGTATAAATATTAATTCACTGGGACGTACAAGATCAATATTATATTTTTATACAATAACGTGTAACGGACATGGACATAAGTAGTTGATATTTCGAAACATTTATTTATTATTTTAGATTCTGAGTAAAACGAAGAAACTAATGTTTTTACAATGATATTGATTTTTTCCGGTCAAGAAATTTTTCCCATAGAAATACTTGTCCAAAAGTTTTGACTAAAAACTTTGTGTAAATCGTAATTCGGCTTTAGATAGTATTATAAACAAATAATTAATGGACATCTTCAATAGTTTTTCCTAAGTTTAGGAAAAACTATCAAAAATGTCTTTTTGAATCCAAATATTATGAAAATTTAAATATATATAGATAGACAATAATATGAAGAATATTTTGGTGAAAGAAAATTTTTATTTGAGGACAATTGTAATTTTCGTCTTAACACCTTTCTTTCTTGCTCTATTTTTTTTCTTTTTTCATAATACTTACAATATAATTATTATTGTGTATTAAACTGAAGCTCCGCTCAGAATTGTGTTATTGAAGAAATTATTTGTCGTTTCTTTAAAATTTTACACATCCACCCTAGAGTATCCTACCCGAGAAGTGAAGAATACCCAAGGTGTGAAGTAGTATCCCGCCTTATTTAATTTCAATGTATAAAAATGTTGATATAATATTTTAATACTTGTAACTAGGACCCGGATTTTTTACTATGCATATTCTTGAATATTTAATAATATAATTCATGTGTGAAATGGCACTGTTTCAAAATGTCTAGATTTTAAGTCAAAATTCGCTTATTTTAATAATAATCTACGTTTTTGAGTTAAAATGCATATTTATTGTAAACTATATATTATTAAAGAAATGCGCGGAAATTGTACTCTTTTGAAATATTTGAGAAAACGGTTGAAATTAATTTAAAAACTATAGTTCTTTCGGTTCGTTGAACTGGCGTTACTGCAAAACTCGCGATGCTCGATTAAGTTATAATTTATAACTCTACGAGCATTCAACGTTTGGCGAAGTGGAGAGAAAAATTAGATAAAACTTTTTTTTCTCACAAATATATAATGTTATTAATACTTGAAATAACAAATCGAAAATAAATTGAAAAACCTTGGCCACGTTTCTGTTCGCCTTCTTTTTTTTCTTTTTTTTTTTTTTTTAATTTGCCAATTTGACATTTCGTGATTACGAACCGACTATAATTTATCAAGTGTATCGTAAAGATTAAAATCTCTCCTCTGAAAGGAATACAATGTATATTATAATAGTCGCGATAAACTGTGCAATATAGCGTTTAGTTTTTAAACTTATAATCTTTCTTTTTTTTTCTTCTTCTTCGAAAAAATATGTTCAAGGTTATGCAGTCTAACCGTAGCGTATTATCCTCCGCTGAACATAAATAAAT
This sequence comes from Stegophylla sp. TES_Ste_2020, assembly GCA_025469315.1. NCBI lineage: Eukaryota > Metazoa > Arthropoda > Insecta > Hemiptera > Aphididae > Stegophylla > Stegophylla sp. TES_Ste_2020. Next base: position 10,454 of record JAIPRM010000529.1, read on the forward strand.
CTTATCTGCAATTCGAGGAGTGTCGCAAATTTAATTCAATACACATCATTCGACAAAAAAAAAAAAAGAAAACATTTATTTTTCTTTTCTTTTTTTGAAATAAATTTTTTTGGAAATTTATCTTCTGTAACGTAGAAAAAAAAAGTTTTCAAGTCATAACACGCGGCTATAATAACGGAGATGGTTTATCGATACGTCCTACGACTATTCGAGAAACAACTGTAAGTCTTTCCCCCCACTCAAAGAAATCCCGTAATAAAAGATGTATAATATACGGCTGCAATACGCATATTATATAATCGAGACATATTTTTACAACAATCTGTGTGCAATCCAAAACCGTGTTTTACAATAAAATATCCTTTTCCGAGCACTACAACACATTAGACTTCTAGCCACAACACCTACAACAACTACACGCTAACACAAATCCGACCCCCATGACCTGGGAAAACCTAACTACCTAAAAAATGACACGCACTTACACTCTACACCAGTGGTTCTTAACGGGTGTTCCGCCAAAATTCAAAAAACTCTGGAAAAAGTGTTAGGTTAGAATGAAAGAAATTTTCAATTTTTTTTTTCATATTTTCAAAAAAATATTTCTAATATTATTGTCTATCTATGTTTGAATTTTCATATAAAGTTTGGATCAGTCTCCCAAAATTTTTATTGTTATTTTGGTCAATATTATTATAAGACCAATGTATAACCATGAAAAATCATTGTGTTCCGTCATTAGAAAAAGATTAAGAACCACTGCTCTACACACACAGTAATTAGCTCCGCCCTCCCCTTCCACCACTAATTAACGCGCAAGCAAGGTTTAGTTACAGGTGCACAAAATGCAAAGCGAACAAAGTAATACAAACCGCTCAAAAAAACTGTTTATTTTTTTTGTTCACAGTGGACACGGCTTTGGGCCGTACCGTGTGCCCGGGTCAACACCAGCAGTTGTCCACGACCACGGTGATCGAGATACACGACCATTACGCCGCGCAGAACGGCACGTGGTGGCTGCTGTGCGAGAACGTCGACAGGCCCAAGTCCGTGCCGATATCGATCACTTCGTTTCTCAACTCCGTGTCCGTGGTAGTGGTTTACGGCCAAAAACCGACAATCGACTCTGCGTCCGCTAACGTGTCGGTGAACGTGAAACCCGGTCAGTGTTCGTTCCACGTCACATTTGTATAGTTAGTGCATTTGAGGCCACCTATTCTTGCCTGTGCTTATTTAAGGGGGGGGGTTACCGGAGGCGATTGTCCCCTCCCCAGCCGGAGAAAAATATAATATACCCCTCGGGAAATAACTATGCATACACAATGTACACTATACGGGTCCCTCCCCTCGAAAATGTTTGATACCCCTCCGGAGCATAAGGTCCGAAATAAATAATGCTTCTCACCGATCCTGGAGATTTTTTTATTTCATCTGTCATAAGTCTCATAACTTAGATTTTCCTCCGGGGGAGAGGAGAGTGTATACCCCTCGGGAAATGACTATGCATATACTGCACTCCATATACTGTATACATATTGTACACTTTACGGGTACCCTCCCCTCGAAAATTTTTGACACCCCACCGGGGAGCATAAGGTCTGAAATAAACACTGCTTGTTTTCAATTAAATACATTACGTATAATTATCACCCTGGTAATGCGTGACTTTCTATTTTATTGATTATCCGTTCAAGACTTTGTTACACGTGTTACACGAGAGACAATATAGTTTTTTTTTTCTCATATTTTGAAGAATTTAAATGATTTTTCAACTACATTTTGAACGCGTTTCATGATGACGACTTACTTTCGAACAATTATTTACCTACCTATTTCACTCGGTATATCAAAAATATAACCAAGCAGTAAAAAGTAACAATGCATGACTATATTTTTAGCTGTACTTTAATTACCCGGTACTGACCATTAAATGCAATGTTTATTTGATCAAAATAATGGTTGATGATGACGACTCATTACTGTTTGAGTAAAATTAAAACCTACCCATTAAATAAGTTTTATTTTGTTTGATTATATATATATATATATATATATATAAAACTGCAAAACAGTAATTCCAAATAGAGCTTACAAAGGAAAGTTCAAAAGTACAAAGCAGATTATGCGAATTCTTGGAATATCGTTAAATAAAATTATTAATAATTTAAAACGCACGTTCAGAGACGTGCACTCTAAGTATGGAATTTGTTTAGAAGTAGCTAATACACGTATGAGAGCTTCTAAGAACGTACAACCTCCCTCGCCCTGTGAAAGGAGTCTCAAACATGCCACTTTATCGTTATACCTCTACTCGTAGTGGCGGGTTCGGCGGTAAAAAAAAACAGTCTGTGGCAAACTCAAAAGTGCAATCGACGTCGACCCGATAGAGAATTTATTTTTTTAATTCTAATGCCTTTAAAGGTTATATTATTAAAAAAATATATATTCTTTGTCGATTGGTATTAAAAATATTCACGTGTCTTTTACTATACTATTGACAGGTTTTATTCCTAACTAATATAAGTTCGGTAATAATATTAAATTAAATTTTAAATTAATTCGAATAGTTTTCGAATGTCAAGCGAAAAAAAAAATGTATTTCATTTGAACTCAGAATGATATTATAAACTAAAATAAATTCCCTTATGGTAGTATTTCAATTAAGGCACGTGTGTTAATAATTTGCCGACCGAAAATGTATTTCTTTTAATCCGACGCTAAGCGTGCTTAGCGGAAAAATCTAATGAATGTCGTTTGCTTTTTTTTTTTTCATCTCCTTCATTCAAACACCGCAGATGCCGAATCGAAGAAAAAGCTCATCGCCATGGCCAAAATCCCAGAGGCCAACGGGACTTCGCCCATCGAGTCGTGCAAACCAAATCCCTGCGTGAACGGCGGCACGTGTGTACTGCGGAAAGCCGCGCGGGATTCGTATTACTGTAAATGTACCGGCAACTATACAGGTAAAAGAACACACGTTAAAACCAGCTAAAAGATAATTATTTTCAAAATGGATTTTTTTTTTTTTTTTTAATTTTCCAAATATTTACACACTGTATTACATTAATTGGTAAAAATATTGAACACATCAAACAAGGCTATAATCGATATATTAAATGAGGACAGAAAATTGTGGTTAGTATATCAAAACCAGCCATCTAACGAGATGTTTATTTCAAGTCAAGCCATAGTTATTAAACACATGTTTTTATTTGTGCTCTCTGGTAATAGTATTCAATTTTTTTTCGTTTTAACGAAATTAAATATTAACTATATAATTAAGTTCTATTTGGTTATTGTTTTTTACTATTAGGTAATTATATATACATAAAATTCAAAATGTTTTGTATTTCTTAAATTTTCCAGTGTTTGTTTCAAAATCACCTATCTCATTAAGTCAATTTCAAAACCAGCCATAAGTGGAAAAAAAATTTAATTGTTGATTTCAAAAACAGCCATTTCAAAACTATAAATTTATTTAACTCTTGTAATAATATTTTTACAAAATATATTTTCACATACAATATGTGTACCATTCAAAGCTTTGATTTCAAGTTTATTATAAAATTATAGACCAAGTATTTTATGTTATTTTCGTTTTTTGTTGTTTCTGAAAAATTTCGAAAATTGCTTATTTAGCTGATTTTGAGAAACTAGACGCTTCATATACAGGTTGTATCAAAAAGATCTGTCATATTTTGAATGTGATTTCAGTGTAAATTTGTTGGATCTTCGTGATACACCCTGTATTCTCTTATATTATACTCGGTAATGTTTCATCCGTAGTAAAAACCGATACAAAATGTCAATATTAACTAATACTTAATACTTTTCTATTAATTCTCAAAACCGGATTTACAACTATAAGAACGCACTATTAAGACTATTATTAAGCCTAAATGCGTCAGGATTCGGGAGGTGCCAAATTTCTTAGGTTTTTTAATAGTTTCAACTTTTGTATATTTTTTAAACAAAGCAATCTAGCGTGTTTTAGTGCAAATTTAGAATTAATTGAATCGATGGATTTAAAAAAAAAAAAAAAAACGAAACTCACTCTTGGTAAATTTTTATTTTTATTTGGTTTATGACAATACATGTTATTGTGTTTCTAATTTTTTCTCGAATTTAGAATTATTTTATGAATATTCTCTTAAATCTAACAAGTTTCGGGTTTTTTTTTTATTTATTCTAAACCATAGTAAAATATTAATTTTGTTGATTTTTTTTTTTCAAAAATTGAAGATTTAAAAAAAACTCTGATTCTACTTATCCCATTTTAGAAATATGATTGTAATATTTGTTTTAAATAAAAAAAAAAAAAAAATGATCAATTTTAAAAATGGTCATTTTCGTGTTTAGTTCAAGCTCATAATATTAAAGATGACAATGACACCCGAAAAATTGGAATCCCGGAAAAAAAGAAAAAAACTAATTTATTTTTTCCATGAAATATTAATTTATATGTCGTGGTAACACATTTTATTAGTTAATTCTTAAACTACTAATAAATACTAATGATAATAATGATAATAAATATGGTTTAATATTATCACGACGTACAATATTTTATATTTCATAGACAAAATAATTTTCGTTCTTTCTTGCCATCGGTCTTTTTCCTTTGTTTTTTTTTTTACCTACTCTTTTTCCCAACTACCGAAAAATGTACAGGAGAAATCGAAAATCGCAGTTCTTATTTTTGTACAAAATCAACTAAGAAATCAAATGATCATTCTGATCCCTGCAAGGGATCGAGCCGACGACCCCGTGATATTTGACCTGGAATGCCCCTATACGTTGTTGTATGAATATGTTTTTAGTATTTTTTTTTTTTTTGTAAATCTTTGTCCGTTTGCATCTATATATGCGACCTACCCATTATATACATATATGTATATTATACGTGCAGGCACGTTTTGTTCGCTGACCTATTGCGACTTGGGCTATTGCGTTTTCGGCGAATGTATTTTGGCCGGAAGTAACGGTTTCGAGTGCAAGTGCCAAGACGGGTACATGGGTCGTTTTTGCGACGAAAAGATCAAACCGTGCGAGTTGAATCCGTGCAATGACCGCGGCGATTGTATACCGATAAGCGATTCCGAGTTCCACTGCAGATGTTACGCGTATTGGACGGGTAAGTATGCTACTGATGTGCACTCTGCGTGTATTATATACTCTATTACATTCACGTGCACGAGAACGCATATATATATATATATATATAATATATATATATATACAGTAGCGTTGCCAGGATTATGCTATGGGGGGGGGGGTTTGAAGTATGAAAAAGAACTATTAGTGAATCTGTTTTATTAAAAGTATAATATTATACTTATAATTTTATTGACCTATTCAAGAACCAGGTTTAAAAGTATAAATATATATATATATATATTATATAAAAAAAAAAAATCAATTAATACACACTTCAATATGAAAACCTCATATTTTACCTGTTAATTTACAACTAACGTATTTTTCTTGATTTAACTGCTAATTGATTTAAAACGTCTTCTGGCTGCATTATTATTATTATTTCTCTATGAATATATTTTAAAACTGCCAAACGATTTAATTAAAATTAATATTTAATAAAAATCTTCACCAGTTGTGCTCCGCAAATATGACGTGTACTTAGTCTTTTTAATGTAGAAAAGACCTTTCACTACCATAGCATTAGTAACTGGAAGGGTGGCTAAAATTCGAAGAAATTTAAAAGAAAAACTTTTTTCGTTACATTCTTGAAGAGCGTCAAGGGCATTTTTTTGAAAAAACTTGTGTCTTTACAAATTTTTGTTGCCAAGTTTTTATTTCTCCAATTCATACATTTCAACGAGTTTATTTGACTAATTTACTCGTGATTAAGAACAAAGATGGTAATATTTTATCATGTACTTTCTTACAAAATTAATAAAAAAAAAAAAAAAAGTCATAATTTTTTCAGTAGGTACTAGGTACTTAACGAATTATAACGTTAATAAGTTTAAAAAAAGAGCAATTGGGGGGGGGGTTTGAACACCCAAAACTCCTCCTGGCTATACCACTGTATATATATAATACGAGAAGTAGTAAGTAAGTATACACATTAGTGTATAATAATATATACTACGAGAGACGGAACTGAAAATAAATGTATAAACATTATAATATATAATATCATGTATAAAATATAAAATGTACAATTCATATTATTAAACTCACGTCACGTGGCGTATACGTGTATAGGTGAACGCTGCGAGAGGAAAATGTTACACATCACGTACAAACCGTTAACGGAACGAATGCTGCAAGAGCCGTTTTGGTTGGGTCTGCTCACAGTGTTCGTGGTCATGGGCATCCTAGGGATAATATGGTGTGCCAAACGTCACGTGCCCGAGAAAATCGAGAAAATATTGTCCGAAGAAGCGGAGCGCAGCAGACATTGTAAGCACTGCTATTGTAATGCGATTCCAGTAGTAGTTTTTATAATAAATTATATATTATAATATTTCTCCCGGGGCATTGAAATCGGATGTTAACGTTTTTGCGTCTCCGTTCGCAAAAACAAAACGAGGGGAGGGAGGGGGGGACGATGGAGAGGAAACGATATAAAATACATTGTTTTTATGTCGATTCTCGATTTTTATAGCGACTATTCAAAAATGAAATATCACCACTCGCTCGTATTTCGCACGGGGATTTATAAATGAAATTCAAAATCGTCGCGCATTCTCTTTTACCACGAATATTGACCCAATGCAATTTATTCTCGAAAGCACCGAACTTTTTAATTTATTACAATACTAATGTCTTTTGAAAACTAAGCAGTACACACACACACACACACGCACGTATGTATATATATATATATATAAAAAAAACTTTTAATTATGTAAAAAAAAAAAAAACAAACAAACAAAGACCAAATAAACTTTTAGTCCCTCGTAGTTTTTGAAAATCAGTATATTATGTCCATCGAAATGAAATACTTCAATATACATATATCCACCCGGTAATTCGAAACGATTTATTTCAATATTTTACATAGTATAGTTGGAAGGATAGTTTTTCGGCGGCGGTTAATTTCAAAAAAATAATATTTATCCGTACAGACACTGTGTAATATAATTTAGTCGCATCGAGGGTAAAAGCGAACACATAGGTTGCTGGGTACACGTAATTTTTTTACGTCTTCACTGGGTCATAAAATAACACATATATTGTACTTGGGCGATGACAGTGCACGTTATAAACCACATATTTACACATTACGTATCGCATAAACACACGACGATGCGCGCGCTCATTTCCCAATTTTCGCGCGCAATTTTCATTTATACGTAAATAATTGTTTATTTCGCGCGGGCCCCGCCGAGAACATAATATTATTTTCCAAAGTAATTTGTCGCATACACACAGTGTGTCTTTAGTAGTTCGGTCACGTTATCAACGCGCTACTACCTGCTTTGTGGAACACGAATAATAATAACGGGCAAAAGTGCAAAACACGCGTTAGGCTAATGAAATTCGGAAAACGCGCCAAAGCTTTGGTTTTCGGACGACAGCGAGAAAGTTTTAGCGCGACTTTATACGAAGGTACACGGGCAAAACAATAAAATTATGAAAATATAACAAAAGAGTTTGTAAGAGACGTGCAATTGTTTTGTTTTTTTGTATGACAAATCTGAAATGACCTTTTTTTCATCCGGTTATGCGTACAGTGACCGTACACTGACATTTGACTAATGAAAAGATTAGACGAAAGTTTTATTTCCCGGAGGAGGAGGAGGTGAAACGAATTCTCTCCTTTCCCCGGAGTAACCTATACCCGAATTCAACTACATTGGACGATGTTCTTCGGGATTTTAAGTTTAAAGTAAACAAACAAATAAAAAAAAAAACTGATTCCAAATAATTTTAAAAACATCTCTAAATTGGTTCAGAGAAAATACAGAGCACAATAAACGGGAATTTTCAAGCTCCATGTCCAAATAAAAATCTGTAAAGATTAGAAAGTGTATATAGGGTAATCTTTTAAACTTGCTCTACCCCCTCCTCCTTTTAAAATGTAAAAATTGAGATTTTTTTTTTTAATGTCCAAGTCACTATAGAAGCAATGTTTTCCATAACTCATTTATTCCATGTCATCTTAAGGATGTCCTGTGGAGGTACAAAATTTTGTTTTTCAAATGGCGACCCCCTATTTTAACTGTGGAATTTTATTCTGGTTATTTTTTTTGTGAATTTTGATGTATTATTGAAATCAAAATTTAAAAGAGTAGTTTTTGAAGTATTCAAATGTAAATATTAAAGAAAATAATTTATTGGACACATAATAACCTAAGCTTTAATCAGAAGTAATTAGATAAATTGTACTATGTCTTGATTATTTTTTACAATAGTAAATATAGGTATGGGAGATAAGATGATCTAAATAATTAACTAACTACATACGTATCTAATTAACCAAGTATTTATGTGTCCAAAACACTATTTTCCTTAATATTTACATTTAAATATTTCAAAAACTACTCGTTTAAATTCTGATTTCAATACATCATAATTCACAGAAAAATAACTCGAATAAAATTCCGTAGTTAAAATTCGATAAGATTGCGCCATTTGAAGAACAAAAGTTTGTATTTCCACAGGATGGAAAAAATTAGTTATTGAGAAAGCTTTTTTAAAATTAAAAAATTGAGAAAAGGCTTTTATAGTGACTTGAACATAACAAAAAAAAAAATCCCGAATTTCGCATTTTTATACATTAAAAAAGTGGGTATGAGCACGCTTAAAAAATCACCCTGTACTTTGTATTGTATTTGGAAACGATTTCGGTTTTACTTCAAACTCAAAATTCCCATTCATAACCCGAATGTGATGAACGCAGAAGGCAGGCACGTAGCCAGGAATTTACAGCTAGGGTCGCCAAATTTTGTTCAAAATCAAAATAGGGTGGCAAATTTTAACGCAACTTAACTTTATACCGCGACGAAAAAAAAAAAAAAAACACAAGACAACCGCATTGTTATCACGTTTAAAATTTGAAAATAACGAGTAAGTGTCTTGTTTCAAACATTTTATATATATGTTCATAACTTCATTGCAATATTTCTATAGTCACAACGATGAACAAAAATAGGTGTCAAAATAATATCACTGTAACGATGTACACCTAATAATAATTGTAATAACTGTTATATGTATATGTCACCTCTCAATGATTTTTGTTCGACTTGAGATTTAATGTACGTTTAATTTAACCTAAGTACATCAACAAAATAGTTGGAGTGGCCAGTAAACTTCTAAGGGCGGCCCGGCCACCCCAGGCCACCTCTTACCTACGTGCCTGGTCGAAGGTCCGTGGGTTAAACGATTGAACTCTACCAAGAGCCCAAGACCTAACCTAAAACAAAGACTACAAATTTTTATTATTATTATTATTATTATTATTATTATTATTTTGACAGTTACAGTGAACGCGTCCGGACGGGTGTCGAGCGTGCGGGGCGAATTGCTGGTGCCGACTGTGAAAACGAACGGCGCGACGCCCTCGGACGGCGGCAACTCGCCGACGCAGCAGCCGCCGAAAACGTTCCTCAGACGATTGGGTATACGAAAACCTTCATTAATGAGCCTCACCAGTCCGTTACAGACGGGCCGGACGGCCCGTACGTTCAGCCTGGACGATTTGCTCAGGCCACAAGTTCCGAGTAAGGTGTCGACTGTGCGCCCTCGTCCCCGAAACCATAATAATAATATTATAAATCACCACACAACCTCCTTTTCACACCGTATTTATATTATACTAATGTTTTTTTAACACTTACCTACGTACCTACCCACTCTACTGCACTCTACACTACCTCTATCGTATATACTATACTTCTGTTACATAATATTATTTATTACTTTACTTCTCTTACCTTCTTTTGGCACCTCACCTGGACTTGCTCTGTATTCTATTTTATTAGCATTATTATTATTATTATTATTATTATTATACGTACACTGTTCCTTTAGTATGCGGTCTACCAAAGCTGTAAAAAAAAAAAAAAAAAAAAAAATAATGATAAAATTTAATAATTAGCTCATCGCTGTATGTAAATTACATTAGAATATTATTATGCATGCCATGCAAAAGTATGTGAACAAGTTTAATTCAATTTCGGTTGTACTGCTTTTACTTAAAGATTTCCAAGAACAACCAGATATTAGGTTTACAGTGTTTATTTCAGACTTGACGATCCTATTGTAAAGATTCGGGTTATTGCTTTGTTAATCATTTTAATTATTTGCGAAAATAATTAGAGAACATTTACAAATGTGTAGCTGCTGATCGTATTAACTACATAATTAGAAACGTTTGTAATTTATTAGATGCGCCCGAAGTGGCTGCTTTTGGCCCGAGTACAAAACGATCAAACCACATCAATTAGTATTTTCATCCAATTTAGGTGATATCTCTGTGTTATTTTCAATACAGCCATTGTAATACATCAAATACGATTTCTTATATTTTTATTCAAAACGACATTCGTGGGTTTGAAAAAACATTCAGTAATAGCCTTATAGGAAAGCCGATCTATACATTGGACACATAGTTAGATTTTTCAAACTTTCACATCCTCGTATATAAACTTTTGATCTGTCCAAATTTTGGCTACTACTAAACTCTAAGATTCTACATTAATACACTTGATAAAACATATTATTAAGTACAAGTAGCTCTCTGGAAGATCCATTCCCTGTTCACTTTTCTGAAATAAAAACTGTAAGTTTATTATGATTTACCGGCTTAGTAACCAAACTTGCGGTTTGAATACTCAGACAATTTTAAATTCTGAGCAAAGTAAAAAAAAAGGGGGTAAAAGGTCTAGTGATTTTAAAATAATTTTTAATTTTTAAAAATATTCGTTTCCTTATTTTTTTTTTTTTGGGGGGGGGAAGGCATTTTTCTAATCCAACTGAAATTTTGGATAAAGCGCATACTAAAGGATAGCTCACTGTTTTTATCTCATCACATATATATGCGTCCAATATGCCGTCAGCGTATGTCCAGACCTTAAATCACATAAGTAATATAATCATTTTATACCACCTGCAGATTTTGACATTTTCACGTACTATTTGACAGACTTAAAAATCTTTTTTCTGTTATCAAAAAATTATATCTCACTATATGGGATAGTTATATAAGAGTTTCGGAGTTATAATTAGGAACTACTAATCAGTGGCGTATAAGTATTCATTGCAAAAAAATTACAGTGGGGGTAGTGGAAATGCATGATTTTTAGAGGTTTCTTTTAATTACTAAAAATGTATAAATCAAAAAGGATTTATAGAATTTTGTCACTGCATAGCCTCCACAAAAAAAAAAAAAAAAATCCTTAATACGCCACTGCTACTGATTATGACAATTTAATGATTTAGTAAAATGTAATTTAAGTTCCTTAAATTATTATTTTTGTCAATATTTTAATGACTTGATGGTTTTTAATAGTTCAATAGCACGATTGGTGTTGTTTTTAATTAACGAGCCCGCTTATGTTGAACTAACAGATAATTAATAAACCTAATATTGTTTAATGATTCGAATTAATATACTTTTGTACTCGTACTTGATCTAAGATCTTGGACTTAGTACTTGCATCTTAGTATGTGGTAAAGAAGCGAAAATGTCTAAACATGATTATCATAAATGAAAGGACATATTATCCTATATCGGTTTACCGTTCAACTATAAATTAATGCGTATAACATTTATAAAACCTTAGTATTCCTACATAAAAGTTAAGTAATATACTGTTTGGCACTCTTTATTATATTTTATAATATGATATAGACATGTAGTTACATGTACATTGAAAATAAGCCTAGTGTAATATATTTCATATAGCAATACCTACGCCGTGTAAATGTAATGATTTAATTCATTTATTAACTAACATGTTTTAAAATATATATAGAATGTATGAAACAACAATTAATTTTTTCCTTAAATTATTCAAAGTCTTTTTTTTTTTTATGTAGTATATGGTCCCATTACTGCATGAATTGTTTTGTCCATAATAATAATATTAATACAATAATATTGTTTTATCTATTATAATAACATGACGAAACAGTGTGAAAACAGCATATTTTAAGCATAAGAATATTGAGTTTTTGCGAATATTGTACGAATTAATTAATATTTTATTTTCTTTCTATAAAAATTTTAAAAAAAATCTTATCCTGTGCTGGTGCAGCGCGCTAATAATGTTATATGAAAATTAGACTTTTGTGTGCTCGGATTTTTGCTTCACCGTACTGAGAGGTCGAGACATACGCTTACTGTCACATACCGTGAACACAAATTATATACATATACATTTTTTTTTTTTATTAATATTATTGTGTTTACAGTCTGGACGCGACATGTAGAGATGTTTATACAAACCTACCTATATTATTATAGTAGCATAATATAAGTAATACTATACACAAAACAGTGGTTTTAGTTTTTGTACACGACAGTATTAATAATACATTATACAATTGTTGTGTAGGGTTGACGGGGCATTCTCGGCCGCGGTATATTCGTGAATACAGATAAAACGCGGTCGCGATTGTCCGAAATTTAATTTATCAGTAGCAACCAAGGGGGGGGGTGTTTTGGGTGTCTGGACACCCCCTCCCTCCCTTTAAACTAAATTTATGGAAATTTTATTCAATGAGCATTGGAAAATCTGGAAAATCTTTTTAACTATACAATTATAACCTCAACTAATTCAGAAATAAACTTGATATATGCTTCAGAAATGTATAGTGTTGAATATGCGACGTTACATTTTATTTATCAACGAATAACGTTATAAAAATGTTTACTCGTAGAGAAAGTATTTAGATTTTGCTACGTGAAATTTCTAATTAATTAATTCTTGTAAAGTGTCCATTTACATTGATTATCGTTTTGTGTGTATTTAAATAATTATAGTAGAAATTTATTGGTGAACACCCCCCTTGAAAAAATCCTAGTTGCGCCACGGATTCTCGGTCATACCAAAATACCGAATATATATAGATCTCTATGTAATTCACTGAATATTACCAACTGATCAATACCGCTTGGGTACACCAAAAATTTTCATTTTCATCAATCATAATGCTTTTATATATAGTACCTAAAAACGCCTCAAGTTTTACCAAGTTATTAGTTTGAAAACCATGACCAAATGATTATACCAATAACAAAATGAAATAAAAGAAATAAGACCCACACAGGACTCGAATTAACGGATCATAATTTCCTGTCTTATCACTAGTCAGTGATCTAATTTATTGTATAATATGTCTTTGAGCTGAGTCAATTTATGGTAAACGTCTATTATATAATATATTCCCTAGTGTTTAACAGTAACTTACGCTCTTGATATCATTTCATATGTAAATGAGTCGTTCAACTCCAGGAAGTCTGGTTGAAGTAATTTTCGTATACTTTTCTAAAACTTTATATATTATATATATTGAGCGCAGTGCTTGAATTGGAAAAAAATAGAAGAAGGACACATAAGTCTAAAAAAAAAAAGCGTCCCCGGAAATTAAAATGTCTTATAAAACCATGGAGGCTCTATCCCCTATCCACATCAATCATCACTACATTATTTCTATAATTTGTAAAGTATGAATTAATATTTCTTTTTATTTATACAAAAAATATCAACATTGGTAATTACAGCATTGAAGTTTTTAAAATTAAAACTATTTCCAACAAATATTTTGGAAAATCAACAATCTGATAACTTAAAAAGACTATAAAAAGACAAAAGAAGTCATTATTCTTTGCCTATTTTAATAAGTTAAAGCTTAAATAATTGCAAATTTATAGCAACTTTGAAATTTTGCAACTTTGCAAATAATTTTTTGTACTGTGTCATACCCCTGTATTTGTTTTATTAGTTGAGTAATACTACCCAAAAACTGAATGGTGTCAATGCATAACAGTAAACAATTCCATCCCACTCCCACCTCCCCCGAAATTATCAAAACGCAAACCCTGACACCCATTTATTCTAAATGACACCCCTTGGAATTCTAACCTATTCGGTATACAATAATTCGATTTACCGTCAACCCTACATGTAGTATTTACCTTTATTATTATTATTATTTTAGTTGTTTTTTTTTTTTATTATTATTATTATTACTGATGCTCTATTCTTCTTCAGCTTGTGTATATTTTTACCTATTGGTTAAATACGTATACAATACGCACGAAATATTAGATTCAACTAATTTGCTATGTTCAATAATGTAAAATGTGACAAATAGACGTCGGCCAACCGGCAGTAACACGTCATGTATTTTGCTCTCACCGTAGGATTTAACCAGTATCGCGCGAAACAGAAGAGCGCTTCGCCGTCTAAGTTTCGAACCGCGATAGCCGACAAGTCAGAAATACTCCAACAGCTCATATCGCCGGGGCTCGAACGACAGGCCAGTTTCAACGACGAGATCCATTTGGTGGACAAGTTGTCGACCAATAACATTGGACCCAATGACATTCTCATGCCGCAGTCGAATATTTCGCAGGAGACGAGTTTTTCGAATGACTGTTCCATTGGTGTGTACCAAATATTATACGTATATAATTCTATTGGTACGCGATTTACATATCAAACGGCTTATGCGTTTTGTGATTCAGACGAAGCTGTTCAAAAAATCGAAAAAAAGGTCACGTTCGCCAGATTGATGAACAAATTTCAATCGGAAATGAGTTCGACCAGCTCGGAAGTGGACGGTCAATCCAAACGAACTCTGAAAAGACCGTGTCCCAATCAAGGCAGCGACTCCTTGTCCAGTCTGGATTATACTTTAGGTACAGTAAGATATTGGGAGTTTCCCCGTCATCCTGCGCTCCCCGCAATGTTTTACTATTAGTTTTAGTATTGTCAAGTTTCTTCTTGTAATGGAAGAATGACCTCTAAAAAGTACCATATGCTATTCTAATTTTATTCGAGAAACATCCGATTCGAACAAAAAAAGGATTAAAAAAAAATAATAATAATTTAAAGAAATATCATTGTAAATCCACTAGCTTCTTTGCTTCACTCAAAATCTATAACTTTTTTAATTTTCATTTCACAAACTTACTCGGCAACAATTTTCATGATTTATGATTTATGACATCACATCTTCATAAAAAACAATAGTACCATTTGCATATTATCGTTCTGTAATCATTTTATCATTATTTTTTCTTTTATTTGACTGATTTATACGTTAATTAATAAAAAACAAGAAAACAAAATTATTATGCGATGCCGCGCATTTACTTCCTCGGTTAAACTATGGAAAATTAAAAAAAAAAAAATTATCTATTAAAATTTAAAAGTATCAAGTAGATAAAATGTCTAATACATAATACGAATGTGTCTGCGCACAGAGAACCGGAATCCGAATCAATTGTCGTTGAACCAGTTCCAACAACAGAATGGCCAGAAAGCCATGAGCGCCGATTCGATACTAGCAATGTTCCGGAACTTCAACGCGACGATGGCCATGACGGAAATGAGCAACTACCTGTCGGCATCGACGACACCGAGCTGCTCCAGCCTGCAGGACGAAGTAGTGGGCAGTGATGACGATTCGCTGATGTCGAACACCGCCAACCATTCGCCCGGCGGCAAGGAATCGCCCACCCGATACCGTTACTCCAATATGGTTCAAGTGAGGACTTGCTTCGTTTGCTTCATTTCGATTACTTCGTGGGCATATTGTTTAAGGGGAGATGGCAACCTATGGTCTATTTGTTCCACTTTGAAATTGTTAAAAAGTCGCAGTGACTTTTCTTATAATTCTAACATACCAATTTTTGTTTTATTTTATAAAGTACGAGTATATAGCTCTGTAGGTCTTATATATTTTTGGTATAGCTAAAATTTATTAAAATATAAGGGATATCTAAGAATCGATATACGTAGTTTCTCATATACATACCTACATTTTATATTATTAGATTTAATTTGAAAACATAATATTTATAATGTAGGTAAATAAACGTTATATTTTGTAAAAAATATATTAGGTATTCAAGTCAGCAAATGTAAACGCCTCTGGTTGATTTTAGTTCGGATTAAAAATAGTTTTTCTTTAAACTAGGAATAATATTATTGAGAAATTCGAAAAATTAGTCCCAAGTTGATCAAATTGTTACTCTGTTGACACTTTGAGCGATTTCCACAAACTTTAGTACAAATTTAACTGCCTCAAAAAAAGTATTACAAACAAAAAATGAAAAAAAAAAACATTGTAAAATAAACACTCACCAATACACTTCATTCTAAGTCTAGAATTCATTTATGCATCGTGCATGAAATTAGTATACGTCTTAACTGTTTTAGTGGTAACATATTAAATTATTGTTTAACGCAACTACGTGTTGTCACGTTGACACGTTGATTTGAAAAAGCGTACTGCGTTAGTCGGCATGTTGAAATTAGATACTTACCTGGCTATACCTAATTGATTTTCAAAATATTATGTTAATTAACACCACTGGATGTTGTAACGTCAGTGGTGTTGAACTTATTCTAGAAAATATTATACAACTCATTATAAAAGAAAAATGTAAAATAAAATAATCTGTATTTAATAATAGCTGGTTGTTAGAGTTTATACGCAAACTACCCCAAACAACTAACGGGTAGAGTGTGGGCAAAAACGCCCTTGTTGAAATAAATTTAAAAAAAAATTGCAAATATTTTTAAATTGGCGCAGTTGCCTGTGGTGGATGTGTTGAGCTCGCAGCGGAACAATTCGAACAATCCGTTGAACAGCTTGCAACATCCGCCGTCCATACTGCTCGAGGTGCCAAACTACCGCATGGACTGCCTGTCGCCGATACACGAGCTGCCCACTCCTGCGCCGTCGCCGTCTCCCACGCCCGTCATATCCAGGAGGTCGGCGTTCAGCTGTCTGAAGGACATGACGGACGACGATGAAGATCACCACCGCCATCACCGCCATCACCACCACCACAGTCATCTGCACCATTCGCCGCATCAGCAGGTGATTTGATGACGATTACCGCGTGCCAGGGCTTGCGCTAAGAAATTTTCAGACTTATCCGACATATTATTATTTTTGTGCTTGCACTTTGCATAATATTTAAAATTGCACACACACACACACACACTGTCATATGTACAAAAAACAACTATTTATTTACAAACTTAGCACACAACATACCACCGTTACTTATATTTAGTAAGTACCTATTTTCAGTCGATAGGAAATGCTAGATTTTTCAAAAACAAAACACAAATCAAATAACAACAAAACTAAGATAACTTATTAATTTTTATACCATATCACCTTATGATTAATACTTTACACGACTATGTAACAATCATAAACATAATTATTATTATAGGAATCAAATAGCATGAAGATTTTTAAAGTCAATTGTTTAAGGTCGTTACTAAAACAAAAGAGAATAAAACCCTTTTTCAAGGTTTCTTCTTTATTATGTTGACTTTCAACAATGTGAATTTCATTGAAAAAGACCAGTGATACTTTTGAATAGCGAACACTCTCGGTCACCGAAATTTCGTCCATTATTCGGAGATGTTCGCTGTTCAGAGAGGAGCTCAGCTTACAATGAATACATCCCCATTCCCAAATAAATGTCCGCCAATGGGAAGTGTCTGTGATATTTAGAAATGTCCGATAGGGGGGGATTTTACTGTATACACCGGCTATTAATTAAGGAATAATTATTTAAATTAAGTTGAAATATAACTCGCAGTATCGACAGGGACATAGTGCATAAAATACCAATTTCATGATATGATTGAGCATAATAATTGTCGATGTGTCAAAAGAAAAAATGCCGATATACTTTGCACCACGAGTATTCTTCGGTTCTCGGATGAAATACTCTTGATGGGTGTATCGAGTTTTAAAGAAACGATAAATCATTTCTTCGATGGAAACCATTCTGAGCGAAGCTCCAGTTAGGTTGACGTCAGTCACCCACAAGATAACCATGTAGATTCGTAATTTTAACACACGGTTTACGGTATCACATTTGTACATTTTACTTCGTTACATTAGATGAAGAATATAATATAGAATTCATTTTAACGTTTTAAAGCATTCTCGCGAACACAGCGTATCTACTAAGAAATAAGCGGCTATCGTTTATTTACAACGAAATAAAAGTAGTGTATAGAAATTATATTTTTTTTAAGACGATAAGACTATTCAATATATATTATGTATATAATAGCAGGTATATCCAGCGCTAGACTATACTCGGTTAATGTCGAAAGAGTAAACTAGTATAACATTATGAGACCCCCTCGTTAAATAATAATATTTAACAATTTAGGGAGCCAATTCAAATACATAGACATTTTTTGGGAGCCAATTCAATGGTCGCCCCTGTTTTACCGATCGACAGTTTCAAAGACAATGCACACACAAATATGTTTTTAAAAATGTCCATTTTTATTTACTGCTACCTACTCGAATTGGTTAAAAGTACTGGTTAGCGCAAGCTCTGATTTACGCGCGTATCGCGAGAACTAATGAAATTTATATATTTTTTTTTTTTGCTATTGTTTTATGTCCCGCCTCCACCGCGTCGGCCACTACAACAGGTGACACCGCATAACACCGCGTCCGCAGAACCGACGTGCGACGACGACCCGGCCAAACAGCTGGCCATACCCGCGCTGATCGTACAGCATCCGACGCCGGTCAACTCGCCCAGCATGGAGTTCCCCGGATCGCCGCCGCCGCACAAGGAGCGACAATCGTTCGGCCGCAAGATGCTCCTCAAGGACATGGAAAAACCCGTGTCGCTGGACCTGCCGGCCCCGCCTCCGGTCATCACGGTCACGTGCATGAGCGACTCGGACACGGAGTCGGCGACCACCACGTGCACCAAGAACGGCACGGACTCGTCGTCCAAGAACGGCGCGAACGGCATCGGCGGCGGGGGCGGCGGCGGCGGCATGTGCTACCTCAGCCCGTTCTCCATGTGCTCGCGTGCCGACCGCATAGCGTCCGAGTCGAACCTCAGCTCGTCCGGCTACAGCTCGGGCCCGTCCCGGTGCAATTCCAACACGCGGCTGTGCCCGCTGGACTGCGGCGACGACTCGTCGCAGCCGCGTCGCGCGTCGCCGCTGATCCACGCGCCCGAGATCCGCGAGATGGACTCCGAGACGACCACGTACTCGGAGAACGACGACGAGGGTTTCGACACGGAGACGGCGGACGCGATGGGCGGCGGCGGCGGCGGCGGCAGCGAGCACGATCGTCCGCCCGAATCGCCGTTGCCCGTCGTCGGCATGGAGTTGGACGCCTACGCGCTCCATCAGCAGCAGCAACAGCAACAGCAACAGCAACAGCCTGTCCCTGTGGTGCCGTCCATCACGGTGCAACAGTATCCGTCCACGTTGCACCTGCAGACCGCGGCGGCGGACGTGCTGTACGAGAAGAGTCCGGTGAGCTCGCGCAGCGAGAGCCCGCTCAGCGACAAGACGGTGTTCCGGTTCTCGTCCATGTTCTACGGGCGCATCACCGACTCGGACAGCATATACGACTTCACCAGTTCGGATTGCGCGATGAAGAAGCGCACGGGCGGCAAGAAGCGCGAACGGAAGCGCCGGTACTTGGGCGGCAGCGGCGGTCTGGTCACGTCGCCGCCGTCGTGCACGTCCCCGTCGGAGTCGACGACGACGACGACCGCGAACGGGGGCAGCCTGCTGCTGCTGGACGTGCCCGGCAGAAGCGACAAGAAGCGGTCGCGGTCGAAACCGAACACCAGAAGACGGTCGCGGTCCCAACAAACGATAGTGCCCAGCTCGTCGTCGTCCACCGACAGCCTGAACGATTCCAAGTGAGTTTCTACGCCCATAAGGTACCTTAGGGTGGCCATTCGTCTCGGATTTTCCGGGACGTTACCGGTTTTGGAAAATGATGTCCCGGTATCCCGAAAAGATTGTTCGGGACGTCGTTTTGTCCCGGAAAATTTGACCTTACACTTTTATATTCTATACGTTTATTATGTATAAAACCGTTAGTTTTTTTAAGAATGTCCACAGCACATAAAAGTATACGGTGATAACAGAAAAAAAAAAAAAATCAAAAATATTAATTACCAATGTTTTTATAAAGATTTCGACTATTTTGTACTTTAAACTAGATTTGTTGAAAATAAAGTATATTTTCTAATTTCATAATTTCAATTTTAAGAATTTTACATTTTATACTTTTATAGTAATATAAATTGGTGATAAATAATAAGATTTTGTTTGGTTAGGTTAATAAATGAAAAGTTGTAAGTAATTTTAATATTTATTGTCTCGAATTTCTAAATTTTTTATCTGGCCACCTTAAGGTACCTATACTATTACCAGTGATTGCGAAGTTCCAGGCATTTAACCCCTTTTAGCCCGAGCAGCCGAAGTTCATTTACCAAGTTACGTTGCGTATAATAATTAATTTTTAGACACCCGTCACCGATTTTTTTTTAACAGATCCGTAGAGGGCTTACCCCCTCTCCTAAATTCAAAATAATTATAATATGTTGCCTAATGCCCATATTTATAGCTATGTACAAACGTTATTTAGTTTGTAAACATTGATATTATTTGTAATCTATTTAAAATATAAGTCTTCAGTAAAATGGTTGGAAAGATTTTTCTCCTATATAAATTTTATAGAAAATTAAACCATACAAATATTATAGAATGTCTTGGGGCAAGTGCTCCGGTTACCCTGACCTCGGGACGGCACTGGTCTTTTCATTAATATTTTTCAATTTCCTCGTGTCGCAGGACGAGCTACGGCAGTAACAGACCCAAACGGTTCGGCGACTCGGTGAAAAGACACCACCACCACAATCATTGTTCGTCAGAAAACTGGTCGGACCGCGCCAAGAGCGGTGAAGACAAGAAGACGGCCTCGGGCAAGAAGAAGACCAAGGCAAACCGTACGGAAAACAGGAGATTGAGGTGAGTTTTTAAAGTCGTGGCCAACGGCGTTCTTGGGCCATTTCCAGGAGGGGAAACTATTAGTATTCAAAATTAAACCGAGGTGAACTTCGACATTAAAATTGATTTATTTTAAAATTTTAATTTACAACCTAACTCGTTTCGATTTTGTTCTCTCGTCAAAATATGTATAATACAAAATGTAAATATGTACTACTTTGTTTAGAGCGATTTCAATTTCCAAAGAAGCTAGAGTTTTTACAATAATTATGTTTACTTTTTTAGATTCTGAACGAAGTGAAGAAGCTTATGATTTTACAATGATGTTTATTTTTTTTTTTTATTTTTTTTTCTCTTTCTGTGAACACTTTTTCGTATAGAAATACTGGACCAAAAGTTTCGATCAATATCTCTAAAGAACCGGAATCATACCCAGATGGTACTTTAGAGAGGTCATTTT
>JAIPRM010000529.1:38943-53790 GCA_025469315.1 Stegophylla sp. TES_Ste_2020
ACTACCCAAAATTTGACAAAAACGACTCGGAAACCATCATTTTTTGATCCAAATTTTATGAAAATTTAAACATAGATAGAAAATCTTATAAAAAAGATTTTGGCGCAAGAAAATTTTGAAAATGTGAAAAAAAATTTTGGACATTTTTCGAACATTTCTTTTTTTTTTTTTCTATTATTAACTTCCTTTGTTCAAAATCGTTTTACTGAAGAAATGATTTATCGTTTCTTTAAAATTTAATATGCCCGTCAAGAGAATACCACCCGTTGTGCGAAGTATACCCATCGTGCGAAGTATGTCCGGCTTTTTAATATGTTATATCCATACTTAATAAAAGGTACACATAAAAAAGATGAAAATAATACATTTTATATAAGTACCTTATTTGCACTTGTATTTGAAATTTGATTATTTGTTAGATTTTTTTGAACATACAATAGAAAATCAAAAGCTCATTTCATCTAATAAAATTTATAAAAGTTAACTGTAACAATGTACCTACTTACTTATGCTTAAAATAATTAATTCAAAACATGTACCTAAAATCAATGAGGTTCATATACATATACATAATTATCCATAAACATTAGATATATTTAAAAATTAAATAAGTACTAGGTACTATTTAATGTTTTACAAATTATTTTTAATATTTCAAGTAAAATGTTTAACATAACATATCTATATAAATTACACAAAAAATATGACTTGACATAAGTAAAATATAACGTTAGTAGCGATCAAAAGTGCTATACTTGAAAAAGCACATATTATACTATTTTGATGTCCATGAAATCGTTTAATAATACTAGAAACCAGTAGGTAGGTAGTTCAAAGGTTTGTGTGAAGCATTTTTGAGGGGTAGGTGTTTTTTGAAACTGATGATTTAAATAGGAATTTTAATAGCAAGTTGATTTTAATTAATAAAAACAATTTTCATACATGTTGTCTCACAACAGAATTTATAGTTTGAACTCAATGCATAAACTAAACAAATATACTATAATGACGTCTGCTAACAATCATTGTTTTGAAATAGTAGCACATAAAACTAATATATCTATAGTACACATTATATAGGTATCAAGAGTAGGTTAACGAGTCAATTGTTCTTCAACAAATCTCTAAAGTAGATAGGTAACAGCACGCGGATGATAGAAAATATTTAATCGAGACCCCAAATACAGACGAGACACAAGCGCGTAATTAATGAAATGTAAAAACTACGTGGGACTTTTAACGGCTGTATTCGAATCGGGTGAACATCAATCGGGTACATGTGGAAAAACGGAACAACAATGAGAAACACAAAAATTTGAGAATCGAATCATCAAAACGTGCGTGAATATCACAACGGTTGGACTATAAAACGCGCATCTACTCACCAGCTTTGGAAAGGGCAGCTCTGCAAAACATGTCTGCCTGAAGAGAATATTGCGTGGGTGAAAATATCGAAATTCACGCGGACGGAAAAAATTATTTACCAAATAACGAATGTCGAATGTAGAGAAGACGCTTCTGTAGTTCTGTGTTTCAGTAATGCAAGAGATAGTAAACAAATTACGCAACAACTGCCCTTGATAACGCGGCCAACGAAATATGCGTTGATAACGATTGCGCCGACTCGTCCTAATCAATGATTCTGAAGCATAAGATTATAACGAAACGTTCCAGTCTCGCGTGAAACGATGTGGATCGGCGTCGTGGTCAATAAAAAATATCCACTTTTGTGGTTATGTCCTTTCTGTTGTAATTTCATGCTTCCGAGTTCCGAGCTGTGCTGCTGATATACCTTCCCGAAACATGTAAACATTGTAAACACACTAGACTTTTAAATAATTCAACGCGTTATTATTTCTCAGCACAATAATCGTTTTTTAAAACTTCTGTGAATGCATTTCAAAATAAATCCACGGTAATGGGCTCATTCGACGTACACAGGGTGAATTTTTTTTCCCCCGAACTCTTGTCCATTCAGTGTATGGTCGTCGAAAGCGAGACACAAAAGTTAGCGGTTGGAAGGTACCTACATTTTTAGAATGTAATTTGAGAAAATCGTTTTGTAAACTAGCTGTTCGCAGGTCGAACGCGTCAATTGAAATATGGGACGTTTCGCACAAACCGCACGTCGACAGAACATTGATTTGCGACAGTAGTGTCGAGGGACTAGGATGGTACAACAGTAGGTTGTTCAGTTGTAGTGCTAGCGGTACTGTTACTGAACACGACTTACACAGTCTTTCGCCTTTGGTGAGTTTCAGCATGAAGTCCACCAGTAACTTAGTTGTTTTGTATATTTATTGTGTTGTTTTAGTATAACAAAACTGTGACATCTGGATCATGTTGGTGCATAACGATTCATCAAAAAAGTGGGCGTTTAGCCGTAAGTTGAAGAAAATTATAACTATTTATTGAAAACACAACTTTTTTTTTATTAATACTTTCTCTTAGGCTGGAACCCAAGATGGTTATATAAACATATTCGAAATAACCTCTGATGGTTTAACTTACGATCGATTAATGGATAAACAAGAAGGTATTTTAATTGAAATATTAAATTATCTCTTTTATTATTAAAAGTTAATAACAATAATTATTTTATAGGTAAAATAATCTGTATATCTTGGGATTCAACTGGCGAATGGCTGGTTACTGGTTCTGTAAATGCTCTACGAATTTACAGCCGAAGAAGTGGTCATGCTATACACAAACTTCCAACTGGTCAAACTGATACAATTGTTTCATCATTAGTAGTTTCCAATGATTTCACAATAATAAGCGCCGATTCACGGTAGGTATCTTAATTAAAAATTAAATTATTCATAAGCTTATAATTTATTATATTTTGTATTTTATTGTATTTTAGGGGTAAATTATGTTTTTGGGATGGAAACAAAGGCACAAATATATGTAGTTATCAAGCACATAAATCAAATTCTCTCATTGTTTGCTTAAATGAATCACAGACCAAAGTTTATTGCAGTGGTTAGTAGCATAAATCAATTAATCTAATACAAATAATTTTCAAAAAAAATGTATAAATATTATACTTGTTTCTGTTGCTATACATAAAAGTTGAACATTTTTTTTTTTTTTTTATATTGGAATTCAAACATAGTATATAGATAATAATATATAGCATATTATCAGTATGGAATACTGTAGCTATCTTTTATTGAGCCTTTGGTAAAACAAAATTTTCCATCCCTTCTCCATCTAAAAATTCTTATATGCTCTTTTTTTAATTGTTCCATTAATTACTAATTTTATTTTTATAATGTATACATTAAATATCAACTTCTTTTATAAATACTTTCAATAAAATAACATTCTGATAACAATAATTTAATTAGCTTAAACAAAATAAATCACAATATTTTGTGCCCTTGGCGATCCCTATATCGCCAACCTCTAGCTACAGCACTGTGCTACTTATTTTTTATTATTATCTGTCATCTATAATTTGTAATTATAGGTGTTGATCCAGTTATAGTATGTTATGAGCTAGTGTCAATGAAATCTGACAGTAGTGTAGAGAGCAGCAAATGGGTAAGAAGTATTCAACTGGTGGCTCATACAGTAGAAGTGCGATCATTAGTTCATTTTAAGGGAAAATTATTCTCTGGAGGTAATTAAATTTATGTTTGTATTATATTATGTATCAGAATTATCTCATATATTTTGTTATTAGGTATTGACGGATACTTGTCAATAAGCAGCTATCCACCTAAACAATTGGTCAAATACCCACCTTTGATGTCTGTAAGTTTCTTTTTATTTTGTCGTAATATATATATATATATATATATATATTAACCTTAACACTTAATATTAATTTCACATAACATAATATGAGAGGTGGAAATTCAAAACATGCTAGTGCAAAAATTTATGAAATTAAGTTAAACATTGATTCTTATTATACAAATGGCAAGATATCGATTAGCTTCCTTAGAATTGGTCAAAATATAATGTTTCCTAGTTGAATACGCACTCAAAAATAACTAATAATTCAAACAAATTTGCAGTGAATGTTGGAAGTCTGCCAAAGCATAATATGTGGATGAGTGGTCTGAATTATTTTCCCATTTTTCTGAAGAAACTGCTGAATTTATTTTTTTTCTCTTTCTGTTTATTGATCATCAATATTTTTCTGTAAATCATTTTTCATTGTTTTTATTAATACAGAGATTACTAAAACTTGATTTTCTTAGAAAAATAATTGATTCTTCTTAATATTGTAAAAAATTAAGTTCTGTGAGATTTTATTATACATATTTATTATGTAAAATGACAAACATTTATTCATTATTTTTATTTCAGTCGGCGATCTCCCTTGCATCAGATGCTCGTTACGTGTTAATGTCATATTTGAGCCATTTAGATATATGGTATTTAGGTGATAAACAGAAGTATGAAAATAAATTGTCTAAACTGGCAACTATTAAATATTCAAAAAACGACTATGTTCGATGTTCAACAATATCACCTGATGGTTCATGGATTGTTTATTCAACTGAGGCAAAACTTAAAATATTTAGTTTAATTATGGTAATTTATTAGGTTTTTATTGATTTAAACAAAAATAATAAAATTGATTTGAAAAATTAAAAAAACTTTATTATATTCTATGTCAATCAGGATCCTGTAACAAGTGAGCCAATGATTAAAAAAACAGATATCCAACCAGTGGAGTGTGATGTATCCACTCAATTGGCATTTTCTTCAGATAGTAAATACTTATGGTTTGCTACAAAACATGAAAATACTTTAGTATGTTTGGAAATGTCACATAAATTTGATTTATCAACTAAATATTGTATTGATACTTCTTCTTGTAAGCTATTTGTTTTCTTATTTAGAACTTGAATAATAAATAATCAATTTTTATAGATTTCAAAGACTTAATACATTTATTAGAAGTGTCTACATGGAATAAATATGTTGTTGCTGCTGATAGACAAAGCAATATTGTTGTGTTCAAGGAAGGAAAAGTAAGTGTCTTATCATCATTAAGCATTATGTAGATTAGTAATAGTGTTTTTAAACAAAATTATTGATTCTAGCATTACTGTTCTTTACCAAAATATCATTGTTCACCAACCAGTATGAAGATACATCCTACAACAGAAAATCTTGTTGTTGCATATGCAGACCGAAAAGTAAGTATTGAGCTATTTGCCTAGAAAATAGTGTAAATGTGACAACATTGGTAAAATTTTTTATATTAAATGCAATATTTTTATTATTTGTTTCAGGTCGTAGAATATAATTTATGTAAACAGGAATATACTGAATTTTCAGAACGGCTTTTTTTAAACCCACCTAAAGAATTAATAGAACGGCCATTTCCCATCAATTGTATTACATTTGATGCCTCAAGAAATGATTCAATGATTTTTTCTGATGATAATACTATTTGTGTTTTAACAAAAGACGACATTAATGACAATAGTTCTAAAAATCCAAAAACAAAAATTAAGAAACTTGAATCTGATGCTATAAAATATTCTCTTAGAACTATACAAAATTATGAAGTAAGTATGAATAAGTATTTGAATAGTGATCATTGATTAAATTTTTTATATAAATGTGCACACATAATTACATAAATATTAATTGCATGTGACTGGTGTTGTCAAGACTCGATACAAATTTATTTACATAACATTTTCAACATTTATCATAAATTTTAATTGTGTTAATTTATTTTATGTGTGTGTTTCTTCTTTATTATACATATTTTTTCATGATACTTATATGATATTTTGCATATTGTTCTGTTTTTAGCATTTGGTATTTTTTGATTTTTTAAATCGCGAAGAATTAATTGCAGTTGAAGTTAACCCAAGTACATTTGTGGAAAAGTTACCAGCTGTATATAAAAGAAAATTGTTTGGCATGACGTAATATATGTAATGTGTATAAATTAGCTATCAAAACTGTATTATATAATGTAATAATATATTATGTGCTAACATTATTACTATTTATACATTTATATAAATGTGTCAATTATTTATCCTAGAATTATAAATTTCTGATGTTTTTGATCTGGCTCGTTGTCTGGTTTTAACATTTGAGTATCCATTTTATTCTGTACTAATGATCTGCCAAACATTTCTAAATTGCATATTTTATGTGATGATCGCCATCCTACAAAACCTGTAAATGTCATTATTTATAACATTTAATCATTATTTTCTTTTGTGTTGTGAAATTTACCTGATGATGTTATTGGAATTTTGTCTGGAGATGGTACTGAATTAATTAACGGTTGAATTCTATCTTGCTTACGAAGTTTTTGTCTTCTAAGATCAATAAAATTTTCTGATAGCCCTAATTTCACGGCTTGTTCACTCCAAAGCTACAATCAAATATACTAACACTAATTATCATTATAAGTAACGATGGGTTCTCAAACCCTTCAGCATTTCAAACTTAAGAAATTTGAACAGTTTGAAGTTCTAGAAAAATTAAGTTCAATTCTTTTGAATTGTTAATTTTGCAAATGTTTTTATTTGTTTTAAGTTTTTTTTTATTTTAAAAATTTGAAAGTTCAAAAAATGTTTGAATAAGATTCATATTCAAGTTCAAACTGTCAAGAGAAAATAGTAGTTTGAGTTTGAAAAAATTAATATTCGACTCATCTGTAATTATAAGTTAAAGATTGAATAGTATTAAATACAAACAAATTAATATAAGTTATTATAATATCAAGGTTTAAAGCTCTGAGTCTAATTACTCATTTTACACTATTAAAAATCACAAAATGGATAATATTAAACCATCAGAAATAGATCAGTATCTCCCCCACCTACTTCCAATAGTGGGGATAGTTATAAATCCTACTCATTAACAATTACTCTAAAAGATTGTTAAAACCTTCAAACTAAAACCAATTATCAATGAGGTTTTGTTAAAATTAATTAGTTATTTTGGATTTATATGCCTTAAAATACTTAGATATATGCTCTTAAAAATTATGAAAAAAAAATAAATAAGTGTCCATAATGCATTGTTATTTGATGATCATAATTTTTTTTTATTTTTAATAAAAACCTCTCAAAATACTTAATTCTTAATCCAAGGATACATTTTTTTAATTAAATGATCCTTCGCGTGTTTTTCTACCCATGGTTGTATATGCTTAAAATCTGGTTTAATAAATACATTTTTTATAAGCACTTAAAATCAGAATTACTGCTCAAATAGCCTAATCCAAAAAATGGCAAATTTTCTTTTATTATCATTTTGTAACATAAATTTTTAATTTATTGTTTTCAGGGTGGAATTTGTATTTAAGCTTTCTTATATTATAAAGGTCTTATTATATTAAATTTTTTTTTTTTATTCAGCTGAGTCAATTTTGAACTATAAGAGCTTCAATTAATTTCAATTTGCTGCAAAATTGATTATTTTTACAAAATGTATTTTATTATATATATATAAAATTTTAGTAAAATGAACATGGATTAGTCTGCTATTATATTGTTAAACATGTTCTATATCAGAGATGGTGAACCTTTTTTTGGTATAGTGCCAAAATTTTGCAATTAAGGATATTAAAATTATTCACTCGCCCAAAAAGAAAAAAATTATGAGCTTTTTTATATACATTTTAAGCGTAACAAGCAAAAAAAAGCCTGACATACTTTGTACCATGGGAATTCATCATCCCTCGAGTGGAATACTCTTAGTGAGTGTATTGAATTTTAGAGAAACGATATAGCGATTCTTTAATTAAACTATTCCGAGTGAAGCTTTCGCTACTGTTGTTACTAACATTAAAAATAAATATAATTAAAAAATAAGCATTTACTTACTATTGCGTTACCATGGTTACCACAATATGCATCAAACATTAATTGGTTGCTATCAAAATTTTTGTAGTGATCAAATAAACAATCAAAATGAAATAAAATGATGTGAAATTAATTTTTTATGTAGTGTTAACTATTTAAAAAAATGCAAACTTTGAATAATGACCTGTTTACCAACTAGAACTGAATTTTGTTTCAAAAAGTTGCTGGTTGAAACTTTTGGAAGAGTATATTTATACAAAAAAGTGTTCACAGAAGGGAAAACAATAAACTTCATTGTAAAATCAATAGCTTTTACGCTCCGCTCAGAATAAAAAAAAAAAGTTTATTAAAATTCTTACTGCATGTCACTGAAATTCAGATTACGTGCCACCTCTGCTCTACATAAAACTTACAATTAATGTTTTGTATAACTAACTGAAATTTTGTCAGAATCACGCTATTGAAGAAATGATTTTTGTATTTTTTAAAATTCAACACGCCCACCAATGGTAACCCCTGTCTGAAGAGTGAAGAATAACACAATGGTGTGAAGAATGCTCGACTTTTTTTTCACTTTAAGCCCTGACTAGAGATCTAGAGGAGATGTAGACTTAAAAACTCTATTCCATAGTTGAGGCGCATAGCGCCACAAATTTTCAAAAACCGTTTTATTGGCTTAAATTACTCAGCAGTCAATGTTTTGTGGATGCCAAATCGACCTAAACCTCTACAAAATTTTTGTTCATAGATAGCGGCACATAACCAATTCTGGCAAAATAGATTAAATTTTTTTATCAAATGCCAAAATGGCTTAACCCAGTAGGTTAGGTCATTTTGTTTATCATAAAAACATCTGATTTTATTTTGTTAATTCAATTTAAGTTTTATATCAATGAATTTTAAGCAAAAGGTGCAATATTTAATTTGTTTTAATCACTTTTTTAAATATTTATTTGTTTTTACATTAATTAAACAATAAATTATGTTTGTTAACAATATTAATTTTGTTTTATTTGTATTCTTTAAAATTAAAGTTTATTTAATTTTAAGATTTATATCAACCAATTTTAAGCACTTAAAAGAAGTCCTATTTTTGTGGATTGTGATCATAAAAAGCCGGACATACTTCGCTCGTCGGGGGTGTTCTTCGCACGTCGGGTGGAATTCTCTTGACGGGTGTATTGAATTTTAAAGAAAAGATAGATGATTTCTTGAATAAAACGATTCTGAACGAAGGAAGTTAATAATATAAAAAAAAAATAAAAAAAAAAAAATGTTAAAAATTTTTTTTCACATTTTCAAAATTTTCTTGCGCCAAAATCTTTCTTATATGATTTTCTATCCATGCTTAAATTTTCATATAGTTCAGATCAAAAAAATGATGGTTTTCGAGTCGTTTTTGTCAAATTTTAGGTAGTTTTTTCCAAAAAAAAAAAATTGAAGAACTGAGAAATTCAAAAAATGACCTCTCTAAAGTACAATATAGAGGCAAATCCGGTTTCAAAAAGTTATTGATCGAAACTTTTGGAATAAGTATTTCCATACGAAAAGTTGTACACTGAAAAAAAAATAAACATCATTGTAAAAACACTAGCTTCTTCACTTCGTTCAGAATCTAAAAAACGAATTACTATTGTGGTAGATTTAAATAAATTCGATTGGTTTTTATTCTTTGCTAACGTCATGTCCAATTACTACGAGTGTCATTCTCACGAAAATAAAAATTAACCAACTCCAACAAGTTCAATTTTAATTATCGTTTTGATGTTTACAATACTGATTTCCCGATTCAGAAATAATGTTTTCGCCATTGGATACGTCAACATGGTTATTCGAGTTGTCATTTCATACGTTTTTTGCGAGACGCGAAATTGGAAAATAGACAATTACTCATTTTGATGTAGAAAACGCACAAATGTATAATATCTAATTAATCGTGTACAAATATAAAATCATGAGATGCAAATGATCTCCCTCGAATTTCGCTAATGACGCTTATGTGCACTAAACGAAATTCATTTAAAAAATATGTTATTGAAAGATCGGCATGAGCGCATAAGCATTTTCTCAATAATCAATTGAAGATCCTTAAATCAATTTTAATTGTAATAAAACAATAAGTTT
The DNA here is from genome assembly GCA_025469315.1 of Stegophylla sp. TES_Ste_2020. NCBI lineage: Eukaryota > Metazoa > Arthropoda > Insecta > Hemiptera > Aphididae > Stegophylla > Stegophylla sp. TES_Ste_2020. Next base: position 48,873 of record JAIPRM010000529.1, read on the forward strand.
TATATACTTTATTCATTCCGGTGGAGCGAAGAAACTAGTATTTTTTTACAATGATGTTAATTAATTTTCTGTTTTTTCTTATGTTCGCCTGATATATACTCACATTAAGGTATATGAATAAAGCGCCTACCCGAATTGTCTGAAATAATTAGCTTGACAAATTCTATTTTAATGAATATATTATTTTTGCTACTTAAGCCAGAAAATGCTATTAATGATTCTAAAAAAAAATGTTTATTAACTATATACATTAAAAAGTCAATATATTAAAATATTTGGACACACGACGTTAATTTATTGAAAATAATTATTCAGTTGATTTAAATCGTAATCTTTAAATGCCCCCATAATGAATAATAATGCTGCATATTATAGCAAAATAAAAAAAGAAATTAAATCGCCTTATAGCTTTAATGAGGAGAATTAATAAAGATATTTAGTAGATACTGAGAAAATCAAATTAGCAGATCTCGAGAAAACGAAAAAAAAAAGTGCTATTAACTTAAGCGTAAAACCATGTATGGACGGTCCATTATGAACCTTAATATTGTTATGAACCAGCTGCTGAAAATTATTTATAAAAAAACCACCACGAAACGGCGGGGTCTTTGTAAACCAAACACGTCGTGCAACTTATAAAGATAGAGAGTGTGACAACTGGTAATGTGTTAATGTGATTTCGGGGAAAAATAAATTAACACCGGAGAGAACTCACCGGGTGAGGATACTAATTATTAAAGACTATTTATTAAGCTCGCACGTCCTGGTAAAACGTAAAAGATTGTCACGTAAAAGACAGTCTGAGATTACTAATAAAGTAGACAATACCATAATTCAGGGTCTTACACTGTTGCACGTCATCTTTTATCGTCGAATGTTATATTTTTAATGAAAAAGAAATCATTTTGATAATATTATCATGAAATAATGATTTTTTTTCGTTTCCAAATCAAAACAGCAAGCTGTTTCACTTGACAAGGACACACAAAAATATTAATGTAATATTATATTATTTGTATCTGTAATGGAATGCAATATTTACATTATATTATATTTATGCAATTAATAATCGTGGTTTGTTTAACGTCTTTTAAGAAACAAGGGATTCAAAGACAATACGAATGGTACTCTCAATAACTTAATTTTACAGTGACAAAATATTTAAATACTTACTCTTACATGTCTATGGCCAGAGAGGTGCATAGGCACCAAAATCCGTTTTACAATAGTCGTTATATTATTCAGAATAATTACTTTTAGATATTAAAATACTTTCTCAGTGATTACTTTCAAAATTTTTAATTTATGTCAAAGCTCGTTAGACACATGTATGGCATTACACAGCATTTTTGAGTATAGCCATAGACTGTGTCCGCAGGAGGGGCCCACATTAAAAAGATCTGAACCAAAGATTCTCATACACTAACAACTACTACTAGTGTAATTAAATGTTTAATTTTAGATTCTGAACGAAATTAAGAAGCTTATGCCTTTAAAAAAAGATGATTACTTTTTTATTTTTTCTCTTTATGTAAACACTTTTTCGTATAAAAAAAATACTTGGCCAAAAGTTTCGATCAGTATCTCTATAGAACCCAGATGGTACTTTAAAGAGGTCATTTTTTTTTCATTAATCTCTCAATACTTTTTCCCAAAAAACGGCGAAAATCTGTTGAAAATTTGACAAAAAACGACAAAATATGCATTCACATATTTTTTCGAGTCGCTCACGTGCTCCTGTGCACCTCCTAGAGATGTTAAATTTCAGAAATTTAATTTTTGAGAAATTTCTCAGAGGAAATTTCTGAAATGTGTATAAAATAATACTCAATATAATATAGTTATTCATATAAATATTATTTATATATTTTTTTTTAACAAAAATCATACGATTAATAAAAAAACCTTATTACTTTACAATTTACATATTATATTTATACAAAATAACCATATACTTATGTATTCTCATATATCTTATCAAAACAACATTTACGTAAACAAAAAAACTATTATTCAATTGGTTTTACTCAGAAATTTTCATTTTAGAAATTTCTAAAATGGAAATTTCCCACTTACATCACTATGTGCACCGTAGTATTACGAGCCGCCGCCACTGCGTGTAGTAAATATTAAAAAAAAAGCGCACGTAGTCGTCGTTCATTAAGTATTGATCCGGGGGGGGGGGGGAAATCATGCCAATATTTTGGGCAGCAGCTGTCTCGTGCGGAGGTATTAAGGTGAAATTACGAGCGTAATAAATTTCGAATTTGTCGAACGTGCACGTCGAACTCGTTGAACGCGTGCACACGTTCCGGGGACTTAATAAATACCTACCTCCGTGTATGTGTATAGCCTACGCGTGTACACATATATATTATTTGCTTTTCTTCACCCTCAAACGTTGTGCTTTTAAAATAAACGAGGGAGAGATAGGTGTACACGCCGTTAAACGGAAACGGTTTGAACTGACATGGTGATTTATAAACATATATCTATGTATAGTCATAGTTTATTAGTATATAGATAAGTATAGTGTTGGAGGAAAATTTCGTATAATAAATTTATCAACTCGATTTCGAGCATACGCTCTTTACCTTTGTACATAAACACATTTATACATGTGTGTGTGTGTGTATTGTTCTACCTATATATTATTATTATTATTATTATTATGTTTATTATTATTATGTATATAATATTATACTGTCTTGATTTATCGTGTACGATTTTGTTTCGGCACGTGATAGTTGAAGGAGGAAAGTGGATTTTCTCTCGTCTGCAGCTTTTTCATATATTACACACACACACATACTCATATTTTTGCGTCAATCCAATTATGGATCAAGTTTTCGAACGTGTTGTTAAATGGAGGGTGTGAACCGCGCAGCTTCTTTTAATTCTGCGTCGTATCTAGATGTTTTTTCCGGGGGGGAGGCTGAAATCATATTTTTATAATTTTGGCCAATACTGAATTGAAGTTTTGACATTTGATGGAAATTATCACTATGACAAATAAATTATTTTACTTTTAATACTTTGAAGCATATGAAATATGAAAAATTAAATAAAACTTACATTAAAATAAGAACATTTTACACTCATAATACAAGGAATTTAAATTTTATTTGCAAAAACATCATGATATTTCTAAAATTCTATATTTTTCAAAAAATCTCGAACATTTTATCTAGTCTGTATTAATTAACTTAACTATTGGCTGACATTTTCCTCAAAATTTGTGACTTTTAGTTACACTGAAATTAATTTATATTTCTAATTAAGTTTAACTCGACTTTAGGTTACCTAACTCGAGCTTGTTTAAATAATTGATTAACTTGCTTAGCTTTGAACTTTAGAGATATGTTAATATATTATTCTATACAGTATAATAATTATTATTACATACTAAATATAACATTACGGTTATTACGACTCTGTGTTGTGAATTAATCACGTCATTGGCACGTTATTGAATAGATGAATAGATCGTGTATTGTTTTTCAGTTAGTATTTAAAATAATATTATATATTACCCCGGATAATGGATTCCGCAGACTGTTATCGAACAGCGAGAGGAAAAAAAAACGATAACATAATTTATAAATGAGCCTCCTCCCCCCCCCCCCCGAATCGGATCGGAAACGTCATGTCGGATGGGATAAGAACTGAAACGAAATGTATAGTTTGTTCACAATCATTCAGTGGATTCCAAATCATTACGATCGCAATTAAGCGCATAAAATGTACATACTAGTATATATTTTATTTTGACCATCATCATTTATGAATTTTTAGAATTATGGGTAGTTTTCCAAACTTCGGAAAATATATTGAGAATTTCGAAAAGTGGACTTTTTGAAGTCCCAATCTAGAGCCCAAAAGTCACTGGATGTGAAAATTTTGGATAAATATTTCAAAACTAAAAAGTGTACACGGAAAAAAATAAAAAAGTATGTACTTCGCATTATGAATATTCTTCGCTCCTCGAGTGGGACACTCTTGTGGGTACTTATATTTAATTTTAATGAAACTATAAATTATATCTTCAATAAGACGATTCTAAATGGAGCTTCAGTTTATTCAAGACAATTTTACTTAAAAATTATAAAGTTTATTATGATAACAAAAAAGTTAATTTTAACTTAGCTAATTTTATATTTAGTAAAAAAAAAAAAGCTTTAAAGATAAATTAAAATGTAAGAAAAAAAATGTTCAAAAATTGTTATTTTACATTTTCAAAATTGTTAAAAAATCAAAATAAAAAAGTATTATATGCATTAAATAAAAATATTACTTTTTTCTTCTTTATAATACTGCTAGTGTTAAATAATTTATAAAATAAGTAATAGTTTTAATTATAATCAAAAACTATAATCACCACTAAAATGTATTCGGAGTTCTCATACTATTTGATATATAACATCATTTATATAATTTTGCTACCTAACTTCTGACCTACGTTTTATTATTGAAATGATAATAATAAAAATTGAACTTGTAATAAAATTAGAAATTTAGAAAACATTATATAGAATTAATTTGTTTCTATTAAATTTTCTCAAGCTCCTTGAAAACTGCGTAATTGAGAAATCTTAAATATAAAAAAGCCGGACATACTTCGCACGATGGGTGTTCTTCGCACGTCGGGTGGGATTCTCTTGACGGGTGTATTGAATTTTAAAGAAACGATAAATCATTTCTTCAATAAGACGATTCTGAACGAAAGAAGTTAATAATATAAAGAATATAAAGAACAAATGAGACAAAAAAATGTTAGAAAAATGTCCAAAAATTTTTTTTCACATTTCCAACATTTTCTTGCGCCAAATTATTTCTCGTATTATTTTCTATCTATGTTTAAATTTTTGAAAATAATGGTTTCCGAGTCGTTTTTGTCAAATTTTGGGTAGTTTTTTCC
>JAIPRM010000530.1:0-53723 GCA_025469315.1 Stegophylla sp. TES_Ste_2020
ACTGAAGAAATGATTTATCGTTTCTTTAAAATTTAATACGCCCGTCAAGAGAATACCACCCGTCGTGCGATGTACACCCATCGTGCGAAGTATGTCCGGTTTTTTTTTTTTTTTTTTATCCCAGGCTCTGCTAGTCACTGTATTATTTCGAATTTTATTACTGCTATTATAGTCTAATTATGTACATTGTTGTCGGAACGTACTCCGGGAATACGGACAATGTTTACCTGTTGTGCAGTATTTTAACGTAACCGCGTACCTACGTCGAATCGTATTTCGTCACGGTACTCCCTGGGGGTGGGTTCGCCGACTACCCTTGTAAATAATATCATTATGTCAGACGCAGGTCTACGTCGTGACGGTATTTTTTTTTTTTTTTTTTTTGGCGTTTAAAAGTTTATAAGCTTATATTCGAGTCAAAATGTCATTATTAAACGTTTATGCGAACAATAATAAAAGTCAAAATAGTTTTTGAAAAATCCACGGAATGGAAAATTTCTCGTCTACTCTCCTCCTCCGTTTCGGACATTTATATAATACGTTTATGTAGGACATTGACGGGGAAGTTCCTGTTTCCCGTCGCTGATCAGTTTCTGAAACACGTGTTAGTGCGCTATTTTTCGCGGTTGAGGTGTGAACAGAGTTACAGACCAATCGTTTGGGCGACGCAATAGCAAAAGGAAACTGCTTGGGAAGTAAGTGAAAAGTGTTTGTGAATTTTTCGAGCGTCCACTGAAAGGTGCGGAAGCGGAAAGGGAGAAAGAGAGCGAGACAATGAAAACAAAGAAACATTGATTTGTACGAGACGTACAATAGAACATAAAAATGAAATAAGTACAAAAAGATAATAATTACGATAATAAATTATTTAATTGGACGCTATCAAACTTTTCTCAGACAGTATTGAATAAACAACCGAAACGAAATAAACGCCACGAATGAAAAAAAATTCGCGTGGGACGGCTATAAACCGAGCTGTACTAATCCACGAATTAAACGCGTAAACCTCCCTGTCCCAGTGGTTCCCAATCGGTGGAGAATTGTCCCCTAGGAGGAACACGGGGGAATTCAGTGATGGTGAAATAACGAGAGTTTTTTTCGTTAATTTTGTTTAAAATAAATAAATCTTAAATCTACTTAAATTATTTAATTTATATTTATATTATAATTTTTGCTTTTATATTTCATAATTTTTTCTTGTATTTAATGTTAATATGAATCAGTAAGTTCATTCATATCTAATTTATAAAATGATGAAAATAAAAATTTTGTATAGTTGTTAAAATACATACACGGGCAGGAAAACACGTACCTACCTGTAGATTTATTTTATAAGTTTTTTTTTTACAATAAAATAGTCTCTGATGGTTTTAAATAGAACTTTTGTTTTACCAAAATTATTCCTCGACTGTTTTTCAATTTGTGATCAAGTTTTCTTAATAGTTGGCGAAATCAATGATTTCTTACAAGCGTTCAAAGTCAAAATGATTACGGTTCAAACGACCGGCTATTCAATAAACGGCCGGAAAATTTATTATCGTTATTACTTCCCGGCACATTCAACCTAATGTTTTTGGGGCGGAAAATTGCATGATTTCATAATCAATAGTTTTCGTCCGATCCATTGAGCGTGTTCTACAGAATCTAAAAGTACTTTCGAAATTCTTATCGAATTATGCATCGCACCGTACCCCGTAGGAATCGGAAACGACCGTTTCCACGGAATAAAAAAAAAAAAAAAAAAAAAAAAAAATGAGTACCCTGTTCAAAGACCCTTAATTTTATCGAATTTTACTTTACAGGCAATTCAAACGTTATTTATGTCTTACGATTGTATCCGAACGTTATTAGTTTTTTTAAACATTCTCTCGGGATCCATTATTATTATAATATCTATTAATCATTTAAATGCAATTAACTGAAATTAATTATCGTGTTCGGTGTATTGTCGAGTAAATTTACTTCACAAGAACTTATTGGATTTTATAAACAATTTAATTCGTTAACCGGTAAAAAATATATATATATATATTGTCGTATCTACCTGTTGTTTTACGAATATTACACGTGCACTCTATTACAAAATGTAAATATTAAAATGTTTCAACATACTTTATTTATGACATTGATGTTTTTCATTCACTCTCTCCCTCTCTCTCTCTCTCTCTCTCTCTTTCTTTAAATAACTCTAGTACAACGCGCAACGGAGTAATAATATTTGTTTCCTATCTCGTGTACTCTCCGTTACGATTTCCCTGGTGGGCATTTATTTATTTTGTTAGAGATTGTTTAGTCCCACGTAATTTGATGTCGTGTGCTCGAAGCGTACGAATCCTAAACAAATAAAACTAACAAATTTCTATTTGATACGATTTTCTCAAATCATATTTTCGAGGAATTCGCAAAGTGATATTTCGGAAATTCCGCGAAACTCTGCGTACAGACCATACCGGTGGTAATAATAATAACAGTAACAATAAAATAAAACGAGTCGCAAATAATGGTCCAACCCCCCTCCCCCCCCCGAGACTAAACATTTACGGGGTAGACGAATTTAATACCGTGTTCACGGACACGTGAACGATTGTTCGAGCGAGTTTACTTTTATGTAAGCGCTATTATTATTTCTCAACGAAATTCTTCCAGAACAGAGCCCCCGGCTTCGTTTCGGTACCTAAGTGCATACGATTTTTGATCCCATGTACGAAAACGTGTGAATTCGCTCGGAACAATCGCCTCTAACGTCTAAATTAAAAACGCCGGTAAAGCACGATTCCGTACGGTTTACTTTTTTTTTGGGAACACGATTCCGTACGACGGTTTTCCGTGCAATAATTTTTATTGATTTTAAAATATTTTCCGTACCTACAGGATTCGTGAAAATGAATTGCGACATTGCACGAAAATCTTAGGTAAAAAACGTACGGAATCATGTACCTTAAATTTCCGAGTCTTTTTTGTCAAATTTTGGGTAGTTTTTGAAGAATTGAGAAATTCAAAAAAATCACCACTCTAAAGTACCATTTAGAACCAAATCCGGTTTCAAAAAGTTGTCGATTGAGACTTTTAGACAAGTAGATCCATATGAAAAAGTGTTCATAGAAAAAAAATTTAAAAAAAAGAATAAATATCATTGTAAAGACATAAGCTTCTTCACTTCGTTCGGAATCTAAAATAAAAATTAAAAAACACGTATTTCGAATTTTCAAGTACAATACAGGAGGGGCGGGAACGTAAGACCAGCGTGGAACGAAAAAATACAATATTGTCTTTCGCTCGAGTACAGACCGCAGTGCAGTGTATGTGTACTGTACACTGCACAGTACTCCGCCGATACGTCCCAAAATGCGTGTTCAATATATATGTAAATGAGCGCGCGTAAACAGCGCGTACGAGGTACGACTGAGAATTATAATAATATTATTATTATTGCGCTACGGCAATGGGAAACGATTGCGAGAACAACGCGGACGCGTTTCTAAACACCAGGGATGGCTTTTCCCGGGGAGTGATTCGAGACTCTCGCGAAAGCGGCGGCGAGTGAGTGCTTGCTGCGATATTATTGTACAATAGGTATATATAAATATTATGCAAATTAATATTGGACAGCCTGAGTAGTTTTTAGAAATTTTTGATATTTTGCGTAAAATATTATTTTATTTCAGTAAATTATTGAAATCACACGTTTGTTATTCTGTCCGTAGTTTAACGATGATAATATTATGCGTTATTAGAGCTTACCGGGTAAATCGATCCGATAACCTGACCGAAAACAATGTGACCCCCCCCCCCAAGGCAACAACATTCTAATTATTTTACCATCGACGGCTATTCGACGCCTGCAAATCAATGACGAGCCCGCGCGAAATTTAACCCATATCCGGTATACGGATTTATCGTTTCGACAGGAAACCCACGCATTAGAACCGATATTATACGTTATGTCGGAACGCATAAATCTATACGTTCGTCTTAACCACTATTTTATCGAAAACCCTATCCGACATCAGACAGCCGATATTTTACTTGCTTATGACGTTACAGCATTTTGCTGTATATATTAAACCAGCATAAATTTTATTGTGAAATTTAATGTTTCAACAAATTTCAATCGTGTTTTGATTGTATTGAAATCGAAACTCAGAAAAAAAAAATACGAAATATATTGGCAGCACAAACATTAACTAAACTCAAATTGGAAATTTAACCATTGTTCTCTTTCTGCGTTTAACGTGACTGTAATTAAAAAAAACTATTCATTTTATACTATATCAATCCTCTAGGTATAACAATATATGTAAAAAAATAAATAAATAAATATAGATTAATAATTCTTATTGCACAAATTTTTTCGTTTTCTAATGTGTTACGTTATATTATGCTCATTTAACTGTTTCGCTTTGTTTTGTTTTTTTGATTTACACTGTATTTTCGTGTATTGTTTTGTTTTGTTTAGTTGTGTTTTAAAACGTATATAATAATTGATAACGTTAATGGTTGGAGGCGTAGGTTCTCAAAATGTTTTCACTTACCATTCACATATTTACAGAAAGCAAAGAAAAAAAAATATTCTATTGCACATAATAGTGAAATGACATTATTTTGTTTAATATTTACATACAAGAATACTATATTTACTTTATTGTCATCGGTCAAATAGTAAATGTCGCAGAAGGAAAACGTTCTCTGTTCTTTTCTCCTATGTATACCGAAACCAAATATTCGATATCGACATTATTTGGTTTCTATATTGTAAGATATTATATTATGCTTACGCTATCGTTGCAATAATGCTTGCTGACTTTTTTTTTTTTGATATTCGTGAAAATTGTGTGAAAAATGCGCTGTAAATTGTTGAAAACTCTGTAAAAGTCGAATTCGTCAAAACATGCTAAGTGAAAATCACAATAAAATAATCGAATGTCTAAAACCGGTGGTCCATGGACCCCTAAAGGGTCCAGATGATTACTCGAGGGTTCACAAAGTGGCTGTGGTGTGTTTCTTTTTAGATAACTCAAAAATAAATTTGTTTGAAATTAATTCAAATTACGCGATGGATGAAGACTAAAATTAGAAACTGTTATATTTATAGTACGAATTTATACCATGAAATTTATTGAATGATTATATATACATATTAAATAATATTTATTATTGTCATATTTTGATAACATCAAATATGCCCGGTAATTTATGAACATAGGTAATAAATTCTCATAAATCCTGCTACTTAAAAGATGACAACGGGACACAACAGTCATGACATTATATTAATTTATATTTTTTTTTTCTGGTAATAAGTAAGAATTCATATATTGTTTACCATGTCTGAAAACGACAAAAACATTAGACACGGTGCAAATTATTTTTCCAAACATAAAATAAATTATTGTATATACTATGTAATATATAATCTTGTATAGATCAGTCTTAATATTATTATTAAAAAGTAATTCAAAATGTATTGTTTACTTTTTTTGGGGGAGGGGGTCCGTAGTTAAACTTTTTACTTGAAAGGGGTCCAGTTGAACCAGAAAACCAGAGAGCCGGCGTTTGAATCGAAAAGTGGCCGATCCAGGCTCTTGGATCAATATATTTTCTATACGCAAAAGTGTTTACATGAACGGGAGGGGTTAATAAAACAAAAAAATCATAAACGTCATTGTAAATCTGTAGGCTTCCCCGCTTCGCTCAGATTCTAAAATTCCAACCAGGGGTTGGTAGTGTGCTCACGTTAGGAACCACTTGTACGTATATCATAGTAAGTACTCGGCGATACGCGCAATATCGAATTTACATTATTTACCGTAATAATAATTATAATAATAATAATAATAGAGACTGCGATTTTGACACACGTCACTAAAACAATAACCCCTCCGACCGAGACCGTCACCCTTCTATGCGTCCTGTCCGCGGGCGATCCGTTGTGTATACTCTGAGCACACATCTCTCTCTCTCTCTCTTTCGCGTGTAATGGATTAAATTAATTTATTATGCGAGCCATGTGGTGGGGACGGGGAAGAGGGGGAGAAGACGCGGAGACCGAGACGGCCTAATAATAATAATAATAATATAATATAGTAATAACGACAAAGTTTTCGGTTTTAAAGCCGTTACGTTATTATTATTATAGAAACGCCCGCGCGCATAGTTCTTCCACGAGAAAATCGACTTAATTAACGCGTAATAATATGATAATGTTAAAATGGGGGTGGGGGTGGGGCAGACTGCGTAAAAGTTTCGAGAGCGCAAGGGGGACCCACAGCGAGTACACTGACGCGCGATACGATATTATTAGCACGCGCGCCGTATCACGACCGCGTTTTTTGTGCACACAGGGAGGGTGATCGCAAAACAACGTGACTTCTAAACGTCACTTGTAAAAAACTCAAAATACCGATATACACTAGGGATATCATATTTAAGAAAATAAAATACAGGACAAAAATATTTTTCATAATATTTTTTAATAAATAAGTATTTATTACATATATATATTTATGTTTTTGAATCGTGACAAAAGTATAATTTTTGAACTACCTATTATAGATTAAATTTAAACGCATAAAAACATTATTTTGAAAAACATAAAATAACATAATGAAAGTAAATTGATACTTTTTATAATTTCTTCAAATCCTTTATTCATGCATATTGTATACTTTACTTTCTAAAAAAAACTTGTTAATTCATATTACCATTATAATTGATCTAATGGTATCATAAAGATTTCTAGATTCTTACATTATTTTATTCAATAATTTCATTTCAAAAGTTTAAAAAACTTTTAAATCAACAGTAAGTCAAAAAATGGGATTAATATGGGACAGACTTGAAATTATGGGACAAAAAGCGTCCTGAGAGAAGTTTGTATGGACAACAGGACACAGAGTTGAAATAAAGGACAATCCTATATAAAACAGGACGTATGGTCACCCTAATATACACTTCAAAATATAATATTCGTTATCAAGGACCGAAACTTCAGCTGGCACTAAAAAAAAAAAAAAACGTGAAATATGCCTTAAAAAATGATAATATATACGCTATAATATGTTCAATAAAAAAAAAATAAAATATATTCTAAAAAATATTTGAAAAATGTGTTTTAATTAATTGAAATTCTAAAAACATTTATTTATATAATCTACTTCTCATAAACATTTCAACGAAACAAGACTTTTTTTGCCAGTTATCTACTAAGAACAAATTTTTCTTCTGAAGATTGACTTCTACGTATTATATTTTTTTTTAAATAATTTTTGAATTTATTGGGTGTTATACCCAAAAAATTCGATATCATCGTTATGATGATATCGAATTTTTTAAGATAATGTGTTATTAAATTTTTCTTTCACAGAAATATTTTATTTATATTATTGTATATCAATACTTAAAGTTGCGTACAGTTTGGAAAAAATATAGTTTCTCTAATTTTGAAAAACCTATTGATAATTTTAGAAAATAACCTCTTCAAAGTACCGTCCAGAGCCGAATTCTGATTTAAAAAATTGGCCGTTGGAAACTTTTGGACGAGTATGTGTTCACGGGAAAAACAAAAATAACGATAAACATCATTGTACTTATAAACTCTGATATCTTCGATGCGCTTAGAATCCAAATCATACTAGACACGCATACAGAAGTATTTAGATACAATACACAATATTATCATTAATAAATATTAAAAGATATAAGGTACAACGTATCAAAAATACTGTCCATCCCTGGGCATTATATATCATCATTGTTACCGTCAGCGTTAAATAAATATATATATATATATAATTTGATTTACTACAGTAGATATTTTATGAGAAAATAATTTTCAATACGTTCCCGGAAGTCATGATATATAGATGGGATGAAAACGATACGGTACTTTGGAATTTATTCAAACTTTTTTTGGGATATTATATAATATAGCGAATTCTAGTATAAGTGTGTGTCGTGTGTGTGTGTGAGAAAGAGAGGATGTGCGAGAAAAAAATGCTCCATTTCGAAAGTCACGAACTTTACCGCCGAGTCGTGACGGGGTGAAAAACAATATGTACGAAACGTCAGGTATAAAACAAGGAGAGAAAAAGAAACCTCAGCGGGAATTTTCACGTACGTCGCAGCAGGCGTTCTCCGGCGGTTGCCACCCGTCACGAGACGGTCGGCCACAAAGAGGGGGAATAACAATAGTAATAATAATAATAATCATATTATTTTACCGAGTCCGACGCGCAGGGTCACAGTATATTGTTTGGAAATTATTAACTTTTGTCTTCGGGAACACCTCCTACACCACCCGCGCACACGTCATAATTATTTCATAAACTCTGTTTTCAACCCCCCTTCGCGGGGAGACTTTGTGTAGCATATTACGGGTTTCTTTTTTTTAACCCCTTCGTTTTTTTTTTTTTTTTTTTTTTGCCAGTCCGCGGCTGATAGTGACTATTCTGGCACTTTTCCCGTACAAAGATTAAATTATACACTATATTATAGTCGGACCAGGGTCGGGGCAGAGGTTTTGACCTGTAAATATTGTACTTATTATTCTCCGTGGATTTTTTTTCTTACCGTGTTTAGCGCCAACTCATACATCACGAACAAAATATATCTCTGGCGTGTTTGTCCCGAGGTGGATTTCATTTGAGAACGAAATTTTCTTCCTCTCCTCCCCCAGCTGTAACTGTCGAGGAAATCGTCAACGACCACGCGGGCGCGTATTACTCGGAAACAACGATGGGTTTTATTCGTTTATTTTTCGAAGTTATATTACATTTTCATACCGAGTAACCGAGTCACGCGCGCGCGCAGTACGACGTACGATCTCGAGGGATCTACACGACCGACGACGGCGTCCTCGGGGTGAACGATTCGGAGCACATTCCTACGAGTTGGGGTCGCCGCTTCTACGAAATTCACGGTATTTCGTCGGATAATTAAAAATCTCAAAAACGTGCCGGGATATTTGAAAAATATCATTATATGAAAACGATAATTCCGACGGGGATGGGAGTGATTCCGTAAAATGCATCGCAGAAAAAAAAAAGTCTTGAATAAACTCTAATGATACTCTCAGAATCGTTTCGTTGCAGAAATTATTTTTATTATTTCAGTGACATTCAATATGCCTACTAAGAGGATTTATCTCACACGGGCAATGGCGTACATAAGGGGAGGGAGTGATGGATGGATCGCCTCTCCTTGGATTTCTTTTTCATCGGCTTGATGCACCTACTAATACCTAATAATAACAGACTTATGCCAAATCCACAAATATGAAGGGGTGGGGTATTTTAGTATTTTTTTTTTTACACTTAAGTACTTCGTATCAATTTTTGTATCCAATTAAATTCATGAGATCAAAGTTAACTATAAGTATCTTTCCAAAAATGTACCTCCTCATTTGGGGTTTTTTGGAGAATGTACCAAGCGTACTTCTTAAAAGACCATTAATCAAAATATTTTCCGTTGGTTCCAGATTATTAACATTAATAATGTCAGAGTTATGCGAAATCCAAAAATATGAAGGGGGGTATTTTAGTCTTTTTCACATTCCAGTATTTCGTATCAATTTTTTGTAACTAAATTAAATTCATGAGGTATTTAATTTAACTATTACTTTTCCAAAAAATGTACCCCTCCATTTGGGTCTCTTTTGGAGAATGTGCCAGGCGTACCTCATAGAAAATACTATCAATCAAAATATTTTCTGTAAATTCCAAATGTTTAACACAATCAACACCAAAGTTATATCAAATCCAAAAATATGAAGGGGGGGGGAGAGTTTCTGAAGTACTTTCCACCCATGTTATATTGTAATCCGTAAACCCTATAGCAAAAGCTAGGACTAAATGATTCTAACTATTTAAACACTGGTTGAATAAATTTACCGGGAGATAATTATATCCTAAAATATTTTAAGTTACCGGTCGAATATTTTTACCAGCGGGGTAAATATATCCTAGGATATTTTTACCGGGGAGGGGAGGGGGGTAAATATTTTAGGGGGTAAATATATCCTACAACACCGGCACCGTGTTTTTGTTTTTCGTTTTGATCGAGGGCCACGTGTCGAAGACGTGATGAATAATAATTATTAATTATTTTAGTAACAAGAGTTCGGGGTGTCGGTTCTGCAACCCCACCCACCCAATCGCGCACTTCGACTACTCGTCCAACGTGCTGCCGTACAACACAATATATACGTAGTATCACAATCAACAACAATGCAGGCGACGGACGATGCACAACTACACGGTTGTAATATTATATTATTTTGCGGAATCGCGCGTGACGGCAATAACAACACCAATAATAATAAATAATTAATAACTTACTGTAGGCGTGTACGCAGCTACTCGCATGTTGTTAATATGTAATATACGATATAGGCGATAAAGGAGCTTTTGCTTCGGGGGGGGGAGGGGTGGGTAGGAGATTCGTTTTTCCAACGGTGGTAAATCTTTTGTTTCGACTAGAAAATAAAATTGGTATGAAAAAAATAAAATGTTTTGAATCGAAAACAACAGTTTTTCGAACCTCATTAAAATCACGGAACTTTAATGTTACGAGTACCTAAGCGTGTCTCCAGAGAGGGGGCTACTGGGAGCCATGCCCTTCCCCCGAGCTTACCAAAATGTTTGATTGAATTTCCTCGACGATAATATTATAATGAATTTAAATGTTAAATACAAAGAAATTTTAATTCAACCTGAAAATGTGTTTGATTTAATAAATAACGATTAAAAATTTAATTCTTATTTATGCATTTTTTAGTGCATGAACTCACGAGCTCCTCGGCTATTGCAAATAAATGACCCCTCCCCGCCAGGAAAGTGCGCAAGAATCGCACGCCTGTTCACGAGAACCATTAATTTAATACTTCGATAAAACCAAAACCAGAAACTAAATCTCACTTCAAACGTTAATATTTTTCTTTCTTAAAGCTAAGTTAGGTTAGGAATATTAATAATTTGTGACCGCGGCTTAACGGTTATACGCGCCACGGTTACTGAGTCGTGACACAACGGTTGAGAACCACTGCATTAGAACGGGCTAAATCAAACAAATTAATATTTTAGCCTCCCTCCCTCCCCGAAGATTTTCATTCCGTCTCAGCCAATGAGCGTGCGTATTGTTTTCTACAGTACTCACCTCATATTATTTAATTCCGAACGCCTTCGACGGTGATAGCAACAATGACCGCCAGATTCCGATGGCAGTCATCAACGCGTCCTGCTGGCGATCGCTGCGGTCCTAAAACAGTGAAACGCGCATACCGTTAGTTTTTCAACACGAATTTTGGGCGAAAATAATCACAACAGAACACCACTGGTTGGCGCGCTTGGGTTAGCCACAAATCGAAAAAGAGACGTCGCGAAAACGTTGAGTTCTATAATTATTAATATTCGATTGTAAAAAAAAATACAAAGAAAAAAAACAGTCTGTGCGTCAAAGAGATTTGAAAATCCATAGATTTTTCATAGTTTACACGAGTGTATCGAAGGTCTAAATGTGGAATAAAAACGGGGGCGAAATCAGCCCTGTGTGTCTATAATTCGTATCGGAGTACACGCGTTCTATATGCGATACGTCTTGAAGATTTTTAACCCCTTAAGTGCCACTTAAATTTTTCCCATTGCCATCTGTCATTTCGCGTTATTTTTTTTCATTTCTTTCATATTTTCGTTTGTTTCACTCGTTGAATAGGTAGTGAAACGATAGAAGAAAAAATATTTCTTCTCAGACACCAATATTTCCTAAGTTATATGGCATTTATAGAATTGTCAATATTTTTGAAATTGTCGTAAAATACCACTCATAGAATAGAAAACTTAATTCACTTATTCACACGTCTTTGATATTTGTCTTTGATTACTTTATTCAGAACGGTTTTCGATTCGTGTTTGAATTTATATTCCTTTATTATCAATGCACTTTATTTATTGCTGCGGTTATAGAATTTTTATTAGCGAAAACGCACAATACGTATACTTATGCGTCAACGGCATTGGAAAAAGTTCTTTATGGAAAAGGCACAATTCGAAACGCGAGTCTATCAAAGGCCAATCGACGATGAGGCGAGTCGGTTCAATGTCTTAATTCTATTTATAAGTACACGCGTTCTGCACGCAATACATTATTAACAGATTATTTAACACCTCGCAGTTAAATTATAGTATTTAATTAACTCATATTCATAACAATATTATTCACTTCACGACCGAGCTGAATTGAATGGTTTATTTCAGTAGAAATAATAATCGTTTTCGAACGCTTGTCATTGTATATTGAATGGAATGCCGTTCGTAGGCTACAAGAATTCTACAACCCATTTTGGCCACTTCAAAATCTAGCCCACATTTTGGAGCAAATCAGACGGAAATATTTCGCGCACGGTCACTTCCGAGTGTTTCGGAGAGTTGAAACTGACCCTCTCCTCACTTATATATATATTTCTTAAGAGTGTCCGACGATAAATGCGAGAAAAACTGTAAGTTTCGCTCGATGATAATGTCTTCTCAATATTCATTTACACTTTACTTTTGAAATATAAAATCCTTAATTTGAAACTTTGTTCGTCATTGCGCCTAATTTTTTTCAAAAAAAAAAAAAAAAGAAAGAAAGAAATTTTGCATTCATTAATCCCCATAAATACCGCCTTCGAATCTACCCCTATTTACCGATCTGCAATCGATTTAGATAAATAACTCGAAAGTAAATTGCAATTTCAGATATTGGCTATGATTTCCGCGTACTAACAGTGTGCGGATTTTGAAAAAATAAAAGACTTAAGAATGCTAAGTTCTCCCATTGGCAAAACAAATAAAAGTGTGCGTAATATAGTTATACTTGACAGGTATTCATTACAATTTAAATTAAAAATCACCTTTTTTAAGGTAATTAATGATAACTGAAATATTGTTTACTATAAAAAAATGTACATATTGAATTTTTAACTTTTTGTACCGTAAACTCGTTTCTTAATCATTAAATCAGACATTGTTACCTCGCGTAGTTATTGAAAACATTCATAAAAACTTACTTGAATAATTATTATTGAAATTTTCGTTAGGAACTAAATATCGATTAACGTACTTCGAAGGAGATCAAATTTAAATTTTTGGGGGTTCTTAGCGCCCCCAAGCACCACCCCCTAAATTCGCCATTGCGTGTTAACTGGGACGATAACGTCTACAACACTCGCGGTAAATTCGGAAATAACGATTATACGACGCGTAATAATGCGTATCGCACTAAATGACTTCACCCTCCCCCCCTCGTGTTCCTCCCCTCAAAGTCCCGCGAAATCTCGCGCGACCGATTCGTTTCGTGGACGATAAAACGCGGACGGAAAAACGCCCGGTACACGACGGCGTATAAACAGTATTTATATAAAATAATAGTCGTTCCTGTTCTTGTAACTACGGCTGCGGGGTGTGACGTCGTAACTCCGGAGAACCCTTCGGTTTTATTTTCATCTTACTACGCGTTTGTTTGTCGTTTTTTTGCACTATTACTATTATTTTTTTTGGTTTTTTTCTCATGCGCGCGCGTTTATATTACCATTTTATTCGCCCGAACGTATTATTATTATTATTATTATACGCGTCCCGGTCGTGCATATTTTATTTACTCGTCTGATATCGCGCGCGGTGTTTACGACGTCGTGTTCGCGCGCGGTATTGTGTTTTAAGAACTCAAGGAAACTCTCCCCTCCCATCGCATCTTACCTCCTCCCCTTCCATCCCTGTGGCGGTTTATCTCGATCGTTATAATATTACGTTCTCGCGTACGTTTTCTTTCGCTTTCTTTCGCTCGTTCGCGAAAAAAAATACCGCCTCGCTCCATCCACTCCAGTCACACGGCATTCGAGTGTTCGGTCCGGGGAGGGGGTGGAAGCGGGAATTTTCCATTCTCCCCCCCCCCAACCACTGCACCGACTGCCGAAAAAAACGTCATTTTTCCCGTCGAGTCGAATTTTTACACTGACATAGTATTTTCCTACTCCGTTCAAAGTCATATTACGATATTATAGCGTAGCGGTATCGTATCCAACCTTTTTATATCCGCGTACCACTTACGATTTTCAAAAAATGTTAACTTGACTACTTAAAAATCTTTTTGTATACATTTTTTTTCTTATCAACAAATTAGATTACATTGTATTGCACATAATATGTGGTCTTTTTCAAATATTCATTTTATTAGGTAATTAACACTACACGTTACTATTAAATATGTAAGTATGTATAACAATTAACAAATACAAAAAGTAACATTGCGTTAAATATGTACAGCTACCTATTATTAATTATAACGAATATGAATGACAATAAATAATTTAATTAGACGGTTGCGGGTGCCGTATTGAATGAATGAAGACGTCAATATCGGGCTTTATGTCGGTAACTACGTACAAGTCTTAAGTGGTTTTCTATGATTATTATTGTTTTTATAAAAAATCGAAAATTTATTTTTTTCATTTACATATGTAGATAAAAAAACGAATGAGTATTCTACACAGAATCTAAAAGTATGTATTATTACAACTCAATAACTTTTTCTTTTTCTTTTTTTTATTGCAAATAATAATAAGCATTAATGGTTTACCTAATTGAATAATTATTATTATTATTAGAAAATACATGAACTATTTTATTTGTAGAGTGTTAAAAATGTGAATATGATCTGCACTAACACATTATACATTGTGTATTTATATGAATAATAATAATAATAAAAAAAAAAATGAAATGACACCACTGTTTGATATGTTATAGTATAACAACGTTTTAATGAATAACAATAGATGAATAATTGACAAATAAATAAATATAATTAATGATGTAATTTGGTTTATTAAAGCGCGTCGTTCACTGCTGGTTTTTAATACTACATACGAGCAAAATATTATCTTTTTTTATACATTTAATTTTACAGAAAACGGTAATTGTTTTGTTTATTTTATAAAAAGTAAATACTTTGCGGTTTTTACGCATCAGTCAAAACGGTATGAATCGAACGGGTCAGTGAATAAAGATGATTACTAAGAAACCTTACATTTTTTATGTAGTAGCTTTTTTTAAATAGAAAGTTTAGAAACTTTTCAAATATTGAATTTACAAGCAAACTTATCCGAAGAAAAAATATTTACGGAATTTAGTCTCTAACATCTATCGTTTTTTATGAAATTACACAAAATAATAATAACGTGTACGAAAAACAAATTTACCAGTGAACGGTAATGATATTTCAGTATTTGATTTTCAAAAATAATTATATTGGTTTATTTCCAATAGAGAGCGAAATTTCTAGTTCGTAAAACATACGAAAAAAAACGATCGACGCTAAAGGCCATATACTTTGATATCAAATAAAAATCGTTACAGAGTACATGTAAACCAATTATTTATTATTATTATTATTATTATTAAGGATGGGCCGATACCTTATTTTACCGATACCCGATATTTCAAATTATACAACTGATATAAAACCGATAACCGATATATTTAAGAAGTAAAACATTTGGCAAAAACAATTAACCGATATTAATTAATTATTAATATATATATATATATATATATTCAATAATAGATACTATTAAGCTATATGTCCAGTTTGTACTCAAGTAAGTAAAAGGATTTTTTCATTTCAAATATCGGTTTATGTATCGGCCCAACAATATAATAATACTAATAATAAGTAATACAAAGGTGGACGGTCAACTCGGTCCAATATCAAGTGATAAAATGACATTTAATAAAGCCAACTCGATTTAATCGGAATATAAATTTAAGGATATACACGTCGTATTTACCACGAGATGAACCGAGTCTGATTGTTATCAGCAGTATTAAATATTGAGATGAATTTAACAACTACTTTCGGAAAGCAGCGAACGAAATATAATTATAATCTTTTTCAAACGTTTTGTTTCTCTGGACTCACTACTACAAAATTATTATTTACCATTATACCAAAATTTATACTATGCGCATTGCAACTGCGACATTTGGAAAAGCTGTATTAACGTAAAATGTAGAATTCTGCCGTCCGAATACCCATCAAACATCTGCCACCCGGGTCAAATATCCTTAAAACCCTCCGTCCAATTCGGCTCTGATTCCAAATAGGTACAAGTTTTGTTCCGTGTAAAAGATCCTTCAGAACAAGTGGAAATTTTAAAATAGAATTTCCAAGTGATTTTATTAATTTTCAACGCGTGTACTAATACAAGATCAGACAAGCTTTAGGGTAAATTAAAAAAAAATATTGTTATCAAAAATTTAATTTTTACAACAATATTTTCTCGAATAGGTTTGGGTCACACCGAATGCCGACCGTCCTCTTTGTTATAAAAGAGTTGAAATTTAACGAAAGGTTCGTTTTTTCGCATTCGTGTGAGACCGACGACGCGTTTAAAACATTATTCAAAGCGATTTCCGATTTGTTTATTGTCTTGTACCGTTTTACGTTTGGTTTGATTTTTTTTTTCTCTTTGGACGTTTAAATCCAATTTCCGAAATTATCGCGGTACGACAAATGGTCAAAAGACGAATATTAATTGTCGTTTTATTTCTCAATTAAAAAAAAAAAAAATCGTTTTTTAATTTTACTTTGGGCGTTTGCCGACATTTTGATCGCTTGCCCACACACACACACACACACACACACACACACACACACACACACAGGTCCGAGGGCCAATAATAACGCGTCGTCGACGGAATGTTCCGGTGCGGGGGTGTCGGTCGGGTACGGGCGATGAGGCGAGAAATGAATTATTATCGTTCTATTTCATTCGCACGCGGCGCGCGTAATTCCGCGATTTCACGCGTACGTACCCCGCGAGCCAAAAACCCGTACGGGAGCGATGGCCAAACGGTCCGAAATCGCGCTTACATACGTATAGCTGTTCGCAACACGACTTTGCGCGTAGATATTTCATCGGGACGGTGCGAGATTTCCGTGCCCCGTGTACACGACAGAGGCTCCCAAAATGGTCTATATCATCGACCTCCAAGGGTCCGGTCTAAACTCCAAAGGATCTACACCGGCGAGAAAATAAATCGGGTTGCATATTATTAATATTAATATGAGACGCAGACAGAGATCCGCAACATATTTTGGTGAAAACAATAGTTCGAAAATGTGCTAATTGCCGCGATATGAACAACGTGAAATACGTTTTCGATATAATAACTAATGAGTCGTTTAATGGCAGCACGCGTACGCGTAAATTCACTGTTAATTATCAGTAGATTCCAGTTCTGACAGGTCGTCAATCTTTTTCCATAGGTGGTACAAAATAATAAATTATAAAATAATAATACGTAGCTCTCGTTCCGCGACGGCTTTTCGTGTCCCATTGTGTACTACAAATTATATTTTATTAAATGAACCTATAAAACGTATGATGTCCAATGCCAATACGGATCCCTCTTTCCTTTTCTAATTTAACTATTATATAATTATCTAGTGTTCTTAAACTTTAATTGTAAAATTTTGCTTGTATCATAACACCACATATTTCTTTACTTCTTTATTTTATTTTTTTTATATATTTTTAAATTTTGTTCAAGTTATTTTGTTCTTAGTTAATTCCTGTGATGTTTTTGTTATACCTGTTTTTTATTCGAATATGGTACTAAAGGGCTAAGCCCGTATATTCATAATAAACAAATAAATAAATAAAAAACAGATAGGAAATCACCGATAGAAGAGATTTCAAGTTAAACCTAATCAATTCCAAGCCAAATATTGTAAATTTATTATTGTACTATCAAATGATAAGGTTTCACTCCTCTCATTAGAAATTATAGATTTTTGTATATATATTTTACTTAAAATGTAACTAAACTCAATTTGAATTTCCTATCATTTCATTAATTAAAAAAAAAAAATCTGATAAATAGATAACAGAAGTAACAAAAATACGAAAAAAAACGTTACTTGTTTATTATTTTTGATTTTTTCCCTCCACAAAATATAACTACATCAAATCGAGTAAATTTGTGTCGACTTTCAAAAATATGTCCATGAATTTGTAAAATGCATTATTGGTACGCCAAAAAAAAAAAAAAAAAAAAAAACTTGACAAGTGGTCTACGGGATAAAAAACGAGGAGGTGTCGTTTGACAAAAAAAAAAAGTTTGTATTACCACAGGACAGTGATGCGATAAAAAAACCGGTTATGGAGAACATGGTTTTTTAGTAACTCGAAGATTCAAAAAAAAAAAAATTAAATCCTCCAAACGTTCCCATTTTTACGGCTAAAAAAAACTAGGTGAGCATGCTTAATATAATAAAAATCACATTGTATATTATGTTTCGAATTCTAAGTATTACATTTTCTCAACAATAAAACATAATAAAATTATGTTTAAATACTCAATAATATTTTCTTAGCGCTGTACACTAGGGGGTGATTGTCGCGGTAACTGTGTGTAAAGAGAATTCCGTTAGGGGTGTATCCGCTGCAGATTGACAATAAAAAAAAAAACAAACTGTCGTCTGCCGCGCCGTCGTCGCGTCGAAAACCGTGGACTTTTCGGAAAAAATTCGACAAGTGTTATTTCGCACGACAAAGCGACACGAAGCTAACGGACCGGTAACGAAACGTTGTTTAGCCATGTAATAAAGCGAATTTAGGGCGCTTGAACATTGTTCGGCGAAATATTTACCGATTGTTTTTGCCGGCCCGAACGGGGTCGATGCGATTCGTCGCTAGTCTCGCTGAACACAATATGGAGATGGCGCGGAATGTTTGTACAACGACGACGGAATTTTCTCGTGGACGTGACGTCGTTCTGTGCGGAGATGTTCTCTGATGATGTTCTCTCGTGCCGGCATTTCCGGTAAATTTTCCGGGCGCACCAAAGCGCGTGCGACGCGACCGAATATTCAACAGGTATTTTCGGAACGATTGCCAGAAATATTCCCCCGGGGAAATGTTCCCGGGAACGAGAAAATATATTCCTAAACCGTTTGGAAATATTCATTCAAAAATTAAATTTAATAAATTTCATGATGACGATTGTATCAATAATATGAGTGTATGAACGGTAATAGAGAAACAGTATTCTGCTTTGTTAAGCGCAATAATAATTACAAATTTTTTTATTTAAAGTAATATTACAATATTTACGCTCACCACTAGTATACACGAGATTTTACGCAACGAATTTCCTTGAAACTGAGAAATAAATATATAAACCGAAAACAAGCAAAATTGGAAATGTTTGTTGGCTTTGAAACTAATTATTCAATTGTCATGTAATTTTTTTTTTTTTTTAATTAATTAAAGATGAGATCACAGAGCAGGTTTTAGACATACATTTAATTCATTTTAAAGCTACTTAATTATTAGTATAACGATAATTAGTTATTCATTAAATTAAACAACTATATAGCTTCTCTAATTAGTCACTGGGCAAAAACCTCTATGTTTATGCACCTCAACAAAGAACAAAAACTCGATCAAAAAATATCGTTTACAAAGAAGTATTGTAACCTATAGAAATATGCATAGAGATTTTATATAAATTAATTAGATATTCCATAAATTAATAAATAAAAAGTCCTGACAGACTTTGCACCATGGATATACTTCACTTTTCGGGTGGGATATTCTTGATGGGTGCATTGAAGTTTAAAGAATTAAACAATGTCTCATTGGCGTCCTAGACTATAGCCTACTCAGCCGATTGGTTAATTAGGCCATGATTTTACTTTACTTTACTTTTTTTTTTATATGTAAATCCCTAATTTATTTTTTCAAAAACGATATCAACTCCAAGTAGGAGTTGATATCAAAACATGTTCTTAGATCGTTCCAATATTTTTGAAACGTAAGCAAATTATGTACTCACTGTTGTATTATTTCTAAAATACAATTATTATTCTACAATAGGGATGGCCAACCCGCGGTCTACCTAGGATAAATTTATGACCCGCGAGAATGCGAAATTCATCATAATTTTACGTAACGTGTTTATTTTAATGCATAATATTTTCAATGTCATCAATTTTCGTATGTATTTTATTTATAATAATGTTATCTAATCAGTGGATAACAGTGATCTGGGTATAAAAGTACTTTTAATATTGACAAGTATTAATTATTTTTGATATTGATAATAATTTGTAATATTTAAAATGTTTACTCCATTTTTTTTTTTTTTTTTTGGCTTGAGTCAATTTCTTATTGGGGGGGGGGAGCATAAAATTCCGTGCGGCCCGCGGGATTATAATGCATTTTCAAAATGGCCCGAAAATATAAAACACAGTTCTCCCAAAAGCTCTGTGTACAGAATTTTCACGTTCTAAAACGTAACGAAATTCGATGACAATTTTCGACGAGAATCCCCGTACTACGAACGTAAATTACGTTTGGATTATTGTCAAATATTTATTTTTTTTACCCGGACGCTCACGTAGAATCGTCGTCGTCGTAAATGATTGTGAGCAATAATACTATTTTAAGGGCGCGCGTAAAAAATACACTCCTCGAACGAACGAAAACAACAATATTGAACGGATAATCCGAGAGAACGGGCTAGTTTTTTGAGTAAATGTTTTCTGGTCGGACGGAGGTTTTAAAAATAAATTGCATTACCGCGGCAAGAGTGGGCAATAACGTTAAGAGCGAATAAAAATAATAATAATAATAATAATAATAATAAAAAAAAAGTCCACTGACAAACGAAAACGACAATAGGAACGTTCCGAATTATTAAAGAAAATTACCTAATAACACCGTGTTGTCCGTGCGCTCAAAGTTTGTTTAATGCATAACTAAATTAAATTCTCGGGCGAGAGTGCGACGTGTCGGTCCTTGAGGTGCCGTCGAGTAGTACAGCTTTTTTCAGTCTAAAAACAAACTAAAAAGGAAATTCGGAATTCAAATTTTCAATATATAAGTAAATATACCGATGAAAATATTATCAAATCCATATTTTCCTTTTACAAAGGGAATAGTCCGTTCACGATATTTTGAACGCAAGTCAATTAAACCTTAAATACACTGATTAATTTGATTAAAATATACGATTTTCATTGTGTCAGTTTATCTACGAAAATAAAATTTTAAATAAACGTTGTAATTTTCATTTGAATTTATCTTAGGGCGTAAATAAATTTAAAAAAAAAAAAGGAAAAAGGCTGTATTTACTTTTTGGAGTGTATAGAATGGAGTTTATAGAAACAAATGAACTCACAATGATGATAGTATTATTATAAAGCAATATTATTTAAAGAAATTTCACTAACCAAGAGTATCCCAACCGAGAAGTGGAAAATCCTGTAGTGCAAAATAC
Organism: Stegophylla sp. TES_Ste_2020; assembly: GCA_025469315.1. Taxonomy (NCBI): domain Eukaryota; kingdom Metazoa; phylum Arthropoda; class Insecta; order Hemiptera; family Aphididae; genus Stegophylla; species Stegophylla sp. TES_Ste_2020. The sequence continues at coordinate 21,321 of JAIPRM010000530.1, forward strand.
GTGCGGCTTTTGTCTGTATGCAATTTGTTATTTCAAATACTGGTGTACGCGTTTTTTCTTTGTGTTTTGAATAAATCAATTAAAATTATATAGTTCTTACTCGAAAGTCATCGATTAATCGGAATATTATTTTTTGTTTTTTGTCATAAACAATAAATATAATGAAAATAGAAACTTAACTATCATAATATTGGATTTTTTTTTTTTTGGAACAGAAAGGTGACTAATCGGATATTTCTATTTTTTCGACTGGAACACATTTTACACGATTATTAATTATTTTACACGTATTTACTCCGCGTAAGATCAAATGTTTAAAATTATCAATTCCTTGCGGAAAATTCTGATATCCTTTCTTTTGTCGTCTATGCTTTTTGGTTTTCCGCACTTCAATTTTCAAAGTTACTACGTAATAAAACGACCCGAACATTCCCCGAGTATTTCCGGTTTACAAAATTACAATTTTTAATTCGAAAATTATACTCCTACACAGCAACGGTAGCATTGAGCCAAAAACTGAAATTTTTACTTTTTAGATCACTTTTATTTCGGTAACTCGCAGAGGGTCTAATTAACATTGAAACTTTATGGAAGTTGAATTCATTTTTTGTGTTGTTGTTGTCGTTGTCATTACAAAGGGTGAAAAATAAAATTTAAAAAATGATAAAGAAACAAAAGAAAAACCTAAAACCGCTCGGCGATGATTAATAAAATATAATTTGACGTCACCACTGCGCCGCGGTGAATTCATAAAAACCATATGAAAGTTGTAATTTGTTTTCCCTCCGAGGTAATCCCCACAAAGGGCTTTTCGTTTTAAAATCCCACAAAGGCGACGTTTGTTTGCCCAGGGTTTTTAGGGATTTCCACTGGCAACGTGTACAAACTCTTATTTCTATTATCGCGGTGCGTCTCAAACACATATACCCTACAAACCTACACGACCTGCGCTGCTGACATTGTGTGTAAAGTCCCCTCACTCTATCGCATTCTCTCTCTCTCTTTCTCTCTCTCTCTTTCTCTCTCTCTCTTTCTTTCTCTGTCTATCTATCTCTATATGTGCTCTGAAACTCTGCATCGTAAAGTGCGATTCACCGAATGCATTTCCCTCGCGAAAGTAAAGTAAAGTAGTAAAGTATAGACAAGAAAGCCGGACATATTTTTGCACCATAGGTATTCTTCACTCTTTCGGTCAGATACTCTTGGTGAGTGTGCTGAGTTTTAATGAAACGATAAATCATTTCTCCACTTCATACGATTCTGTATGAAGTTAATAATATTATAAAGAACAATAAATAGTTATCATTTTTAACACACCCACCGAGAGTGTATGACCCGAGAAGTGAAGAATACCCCGTGGTGCGAAGTAACCAATTAAAAAAATTTGTAAAGATCATCAAAATTACTCACATCTTTGAATTATTTATATGAGAATTATTGTATTAAGTTATTTTTAATAACAAATTATTTTGTGCTATATACCTATGTACTACTCGACTTTGACATCATAGTTAAACTGAAAATTTATTATGTATAGGGAAATTCGCAACTTCAGCGATAATAATCATGTGGTCGATAAAGTTTCACTTTTCAAAACAAAATAATTATATCATTTGCAGATAGCAAGAAAAAAAATATTTCACCTGAAATACATTAATTATTTTGTTATCTTCTAAATCGGATCTGTACACTATTCCATTTCCTACTCGTTGTGAAACAAGTAAAAGTATTATGCATGAGGTCTCTTTTATAAATGAGTTTTTGGAGTTAAATAACAAGGTATAAAATTGTACTGAATTGTAACTGAAAAACGAGGACAAAACATTGAATTGGAGTGCTCTCAGGTGGTTTAGTGTGATTACACGTTTAAACTGAAGACAAAGATAAGAATTCATCGTTCGACGGAGGGTACGGTTTCCCCTCGAAATTCGGCTTGATTCTTCAACAAGCACTATAACCGAACAACCATAACAATTACTGTGAAAGTTTCCGTGCAAATTTAAATGCGTCGTTTCGTTCGTAATGTGTTCCGAGTGTTCAAGAGCTAAGAGTAAAGGGATTTAATGTATTTTCTTTTCTTCGAAACTGACTTTTTCAATAGTTTGATTCAAGTCAACATATTACGAATGATGTATGCGATACGAAAAGGTATCTCTTTGAATTTAACGAATTGTATTGTATAGCAATTTTTTTATTCTGTTGCATTTATTGTGATTAGAGAAAGTTTTATAATGAATTACGATAAAATACCTCTAGGCTCTAGATTCCATAGTATTACTTACTATCAGGACTATAAATACTACAAGTTATTTTTTTTTTAATTAGTTATATTCGAATAATCCAAACATTTGTAATAATAAATTTCTCATATTAATTTTTTAAAAATTTAAATTTAAATAAAAAAATAGTTTAACTAAGGTAAAAATAAATAAGCTACCTTACTTTTTTTCTATTCTTACAACCCATTTAAAAATACAATAAAATTTTTTGATAAAAGTGTACATATTGCCGGCAAAGGGTTAAATTCAGTATTCTCTATAGAATGATAAAAATAAGTAGGAAAAATATAAAATGCATTTAGGTAGCGACTGTATTGTATTCTAAAAAAAATGCCAAAACTCGATTAAGCAAAGTGACAAAAATAAATATTTCGTTTTTGACATTTCTACACTTAGAGCCTTGTTGTCCTGTATTTGATACATATAATAATGGTTATTCAAGTAAATAGCTGGTTATTTACGTAAATTGATATTAGGCTACGTAATCAACGACATCGACTGGACTTATCGTCAATTTTCATATTTACATTATTTACGGTAACATAAATATTCCTAACGAAATAATACTTATCAAAAATGAGATTAAAAAAAAAAAAAACCCGAAAAAATGAAAAATTACATAATATTTAACCACTGTTTCAAAAATGAATAAAAAAATTTGAAAAAAAAAAAGTGAATTCAACTGTTTAATTTTATCTTACATCATGTGTTATGATTATAATACCGTGTTTGTTTAATGACTAGAAATTTGAATTCGTACAATCAAAATTAAAAAATCTCTTATGAAATCCGCGTTTTTGTAATGCAAATTTCGCGTGTAATTAGAATTTCGACTGCCACGTCGTGCTCTCGTCGTAATCACCGTGATTTTTCGTGTTTTTCCCCTTTTTGTATTAACGCGTCATTCCCCTCGCGTTTCGTTTAATTAACTCCCCCGTCGGACGCGCGGCATTATCAAAACTGACGCGGCGAAACGACGGGGACCGACGGACAATGATTTACGTAAAAACTATGCGCGAATACATCATAATAGTATTATGATAATAATATATTCCCCGCGGTCCTGTCAAATCGATTAAAAACTCGAAGCCGTATAATTCGGATTCAATTAAACCGTAAATAACAGCGCAAGGGGTTTATCCTCCACGTTGTGTATATATATATATATATATATATATATTAATTGCTCGTTAATTCGGCTTCACCCGGGAGATATTTTATAGAAAAAAAAAAAAAAAACGAGTTGGAAAAACTACAGTTTTATTTTACATTTTTTAATTATTATAATTTATAGAAAACCTCTGTATACGTTTCTATAAAGGTAATAATTTTTGAGAAAACTATTGAGAATTTTGAAAAATGAATCCACAAAAGTATCATTTAGTGGTGAATTTTTATTCAAAAAGTTGATGTCTGACATTTTTAAATAAGTATTTCTATGCGAATAAGTGTACACATAAAAAAAAAAAATATAAAAAAAATTAAAAATAAACGTCATTGTAAAAACACGACTAGCTTCTTCGCTCCAATCGGAATCTAGAAAATATTGATTCTCCAATCCTAAGTCAATCATCGAAACTACTCCTAAGTGATTACAAAATCTCATTAACAATAATTCTTAAAATCAAAAATATACCTTTTTTAACTTTTTTCGAATATTCAATACAATAAAACGGTTCGCGGCTGTAACACACATTTAGGATCACTCTTGATATAAAACATGCTATATCATATTTAATATGATATTACATATTGTGTATACAATATAAAAATAATAATATGATATGACGTCATTGGGTTTACGTACGTTTTGCGTTTTTTTCGAAACTCATTTTGACGTTTTCCGGTAATCACCGTTGTTTTACGACCGTGTTCAGTCCGTTTCGATCGGGCTTTGTTTAATACCCCGCGCGAGAGCTGCTGCCGCGTTTAGGCGGTAAAAAAATATATATTACACAACGATTTATGAACGACAGCGGTCGTCACACAACAAACACTTTTCGTCCCAAACAGTCGATAAGGTTTCAACGCGAACGTAGCTCCGATTCGGCACGTCGCAGTCGGTTTGTGTAGCCGAAAAAAGTAAAACTAAGGTGATTGTAAACGAATTCGAAATAATAGTCGTATAGATTGGGGATGAGTGATTCAGAGTTCTGGATTGTCAATTTTTAAAACTCAAAAATCGACTGGGCCAGAAAAAGCAAAAAAAAAAAAATACCGGACAGACTTTGGAGCGCAGATATACTTCGATTTTCGGATGAGATATCTTTGGTGGGTGTATTGAATTTTAAAGAAATGATTTATAATTTCTTCAAAAAAAAAAAAATGATTTTGAGCTAAGGTTAAGTGGTTACGTTTTCTGTCAATTTTTCGACAGTTTTTCTCCGCTTTTGGAAAAAATATTGAGAAATTGGAAAAACGACCTCTTTAAAGTACGATCTGGGTACAATTCCGGTTCTATAGAAATATTTATCGAAGCTTTTGGACAAGTATTTCTATACGAATAAGTGTTTCCAGAAAAATAAAAAAAATAAACATCATTGTACAAATATAAGCTTCTTCACTTCGTTCAGTATCTAACATAAATAAACACCGCTGTGTAATCATAAGCTCCTTCACTCCGCTCGAAATCTAAAACTCATTCATTGCCGTTCTTTGTACAATCACACACAGGTATTATTTTACATTATTATTTCATTGTCGCTGGATTATCGCTATTTTATTTTTTCTATATACATCGTATACGAAAAACGGAGACAAAGCAAACTGTCGCATAGGAAAATTATAATTATATACATAGGAAAAATTCGAAAATATTCTCCGATTTATAAAATTGCTTAGGATATGCAAAAGAACATTTCATCAATAGTTTCGGGAGAATGAGCGAAAACATACTCGCTTTGGCCGTACTCCATTGACGGTTTTACAAAAATTTCTCCCCCCCCCCATCGCTTCAAAAAATAATCTCAAATACATCACTGTACGCGTTAGGTTTCCATTTTAATCCAAGGATTCTCAACCTGTGAGGGCGCTCCTCTAGGGAGGCGTGACAAAATTTCAAGGAAAGCGTGAAAATATTTGAAGACAACGAAGCATGAAAATGTTATTTCAAATTAATTATAGTTTATTTAAATTATTTTTATTTGTAAATAGGATAATAAATCTATTGGGTATTATTGAGTAACAACGGATATGTGTCGAATGATTTAGAGAATATTATATGGGTTATTTTATTACACAACATTAATAATTAATTAAAGTCATGAGGATATCTATAAAGTATATTATGTAAATAATCGTATATTAAAATAGGTATTTAATTCAATCGTTTATAGTTGGTGGCGAGGCGTAACCTCGTACATTATTATCAATGGGGTTGTGGGCCTGAATAGGTTGAGAACCTCATCTGATTTTGGGACCCATTGGGATCGGCAACGATTTCTCGTCATTGACGTCGAACCCAAACGATCGCGACTATTACACCAGGAACATTACAATTACGTCGCGTCCGACACTTTATATTGTTATGGTCTCGGAATCGCGTCTTATAAACAATATTATTATTTAACGTTATTACCACTCGGACGCGTCAAAAGCGCAGCCAACGACCGGGGTCATTAGGATCGCCGAGACATAAAACTTTTGCTCCGGTCGTTTGTCCCGTCGCGTCGTTGCGCGGCGATAAGACGCGCGTTTTCGATCGCGGTCGTCGTACGGGACAAAACGTTTTTTTTTTTATTTTCTCCGCGAATTCGCTTCGGGACGTTAAGTTGAACTTCCCAGTGTTTTCGCTGAAACGCATAACGCGACACTAATATTGTTACAAACAGACCTGCGATGACGTAACAGACAAATAGCGTAATAGACAGCGTAATATTACGTAATAGACGTAATAGACAAACAGACAAATAATCTGAAATCTCGTGTTAACCCCCCCCCCACCCCCACCACAAATCGTGTGTACTCTAAAAATCAAATCAAGCAGCCGGAAACGCACGTTAACGGGATTTACAAGCATGCCCAAAAATACAAACTATAATTATTTAAGTTAATGAGCGGATGGGTGTGATTCCACAATGATGTTGATGTGACTCTTATTTATGTGACTCTTCGTTTTTTTTTTTTTTTTTCGTTCAGAAACGCTCGTTCAAAAGTAACTTTTCGAATTAGAAAGCGATTCTAAATCAAAAGTTTCCAAACTTTTTATCGTACCACCCATTATTTTGGCCATTTCTTCAATTTTGGCAACCCCCACAACAATAGTCTCACGTCATTTATTTTCTTTTTTGCTTTTTGTATTTATATATATTTTTTTTAAAGTATAATATTCCCGATAAATTCCCCATCTCAGGAACATTCCTGGGAATAAACGGATGATTCCGGGGCTAACGAATTCCCGTAAATTTGCACATCACTAGTTCCATCACAAACGCAATCGTAATATTAAAATACGTCATTCTTACCCTCCACCCCCGTCAACGCTTTCAGTTTTAGACAAAAAAAGCACTCGTTGTCGTACCTACTATTACCGCACCGCAATAACAATAATTCGCGTTCGTCTTTTACCTACATATTTTTAATAATTTTGTTCCGACTACGGAACGACGCGTCTGCCGTAGTACCCGCGTGAACGACGCGAAATTGCCCGTTTCGTTGAAAAGAAAAAAAAAAATGAAAAAAGGCGATTTTTAATACTACATAATACGTTTGCACATTAGACTAAGGATGATGATGCACGTGACGTGTATAACGGGTGCTCTTCAGACGGAGCAAATGCAGGTCTTCATTGCAAAACGAAAAAACACTTCACTCGGAGAAGAGACTTTTGTAATTTCTCTGCCCACCTCTCGAACCCACCGCGCACAATAATTGAAAAAGCCGTTTATTATCCCCACGTGAAATATTGTGTGTTTTCCCGTTTGACTCTAATCTCTCTCTCTCTCTCTCTCTCTCTCTCTCTTCATATTATACTCTATCTATCTTTATTTATCTGTCTCTCTCGTCACTTAACTTGACGTCACTTCGCTCTAAATTATTATGAGAAAATCCGATTTCGTATCGTCGTCGGTATAGTGCAAATACCACCTGCAATACCAGCACATAATTACACCGTTTTCGAGTAGGTCATTATTTATCGTACAGAGCAACTGCAGTATTATTACTATCGAGCATGTTCACAAGACGCAAGTACGTACATTCACCATGAATCGTTGGATGAACCGTTTTTCTAGAAGGGGTTACAAATGATGTTCAACCAGTCGCTTTGGTATGAACGAGATCTCTTTCTGTTTAATTTGTTTATTTTGTTGAAATTTCTAACTCGACCCCTCCATACTTCACTATGTAAACTTAGTCCGAGGATCGTTTTCCATTCACCAGTCAGTGAGTTGGGAAAATGTATGAATCAAACATTGAGAATTTTGGTGTGTTTATCCAAAAAACGTTCGAATATTAAAAAAAAAAATCAGTCAGTATTATACAATTACTAATGATAATGTTCTAAAAGAGAAGATTTCGACTTTCTAACACTATTATGGTTTTAACTAAATAACCGAAAATCTATTTTAGAAAACGGAATACGGTTTATATTAAATTCTGAGATAATTTTCCTTGTTAATGAATTCTAGAGAAATTTGTAAAATAAAATTATCAAAACATTATTTTAACCTTTGATAAATTCTTGGGTATATTTTCAACAATGGAATATGATTTTTGGGTATACTGTACACCGGATGAGTTTAATTTGACTTTTCTGCATGACTGTAAGGGATACTTTCAAAAACATTGTTTTCACTCCCGCACATTAACGTTAACTCGGCTGCTTTGTAGAACTTTAGTTATTACTCCGTATTTGCAACACAGAGATTGTAGATTCACTATCACGATTTTTGTTAGTTTCAAACGAACAAAATGAGAACAAACGCTACATTTTTTATTTTTTTTTTGATACACACAATCGTATCTCTTGAATTCTGAACATTACGATTTACTATAATGCGTTGTTGTTTTTCTTTTTTTCATTTTTTTTTTTTTTTTTTAGTCGTGTCATCCGCACACAATTTTTGCGCGTCGAAAGACTTCTTTAACTGAACTTAACACTTTTTTTACGGTCCCGAAATCGATTGTAAATTTGACACGGATGGCTCGGAGAAAAGGCCATTTTCTAGATATTTCGAGACGCAAAAAAAAAAAAATAAATAAAAACAAGGGATAACCCGCAAAAACAGAACGCACCGAGATTTATGGCTTATCGGTTTTTCCGAGAAAAAGTAATTTACGTTGTAATAATTCGTAAAAAAGGAATCGTCGAAACTACAGAACTGTATGTTCATCGGTTTTATTCGCTACAAGAGACTTTATACATCAGTAGAGGTTATGAAGACGTATAATGTTTAATAGAGCAAAAAAAGCTATTTGATAATTTTGTACTGCGGACTATCAAATTAATATTAGTGATTCAGCTAATATCAGTGATTTTTTCGTGTAATACAGATTAGCTTCAAAACCTTAATCGAAATTTCACTTCAAAAAATCCGTTTAATTTTTATTTATTATTTTTTTTTTTTTTTTGCTTCCAAAAAATCTTGCACGCGTTTTTTTCTACTTACAATCAAAATGGCGTTTTCCATTTTCATTTCTTTTTTTTTTTTTTTACTTAAAAACGCAAGAGGAAAAACTGCCGAACACACTTTAATAATAAAAAAAAAAAAAAAAAAAAAAAAAAACTAAAATATGTCACAACCTTACATATTTTTCACGGATCGATCCAAAGTGAGCTCAAAGTAAAATGGATACGTACCTGCAACAAAGTAAAACGCAAAAATTAGAAACGTATTATTATTATTTTTGTACACACGCAACTATTGGTAAGCGCATTAGATTCTATGCGGAGAAAGTCATTTAACAGTGAATTATGTTTTTACTTTAGACTCTGAGCGGAGCGAAGTATTTTTACATTGATGTTTATATTTTTTAGTTATTTTTTTCCCCGTCGCCACTTCAACTTTATGAAAATTTAAACACGGATAGACAATAATATAAGAAAGATTTTGACGCGAGAAAATTTTGAAAATGAGAAAAAAAAATTTTGGACATTTTTCTAATAGTATTTTTCTCTCTGAATTTTTTTCGCTTTATTTATAAGATAAAAAATAAATAAATAAAGCAAAGTAAAGGCAATAAAGCCGAACAAACTTCGCATCACGGATATTCTTCGCTCTTCGGGTCAGATACTCTTGGTAAGTGTGCTGAAAATGACGACCATTATCGATATTTATATTATTATCTTCTTTCGTTAAGAATCGTCTTATTTGAGAAATGATTTATCATTTCTTTAAAATTCCACAAACCCATCAAGAGTATCTGACCCGAAGAGCGAAGAATACCGGTGGTGCGAAGTATGTCCGGCTTTATTGCCTTTACTTAACTTTGCTTTTTTTATTGTTCGTTTACCCGACCGAGTATACGTATTGATGATGCGTCGTTTCGCCCGAATCGACAGCTATAACGATAACGACAAAAAATATACATAAAACAAAAAAAATAAATAAATAAATAAGTTAAACGAAAACAAAAACAAAACCACACCGCGTGGACGTGGAGACGCGTCAACGGGAAAACGTACGACGGCGATTAATCGTTTATCGGGGGCTTGTAATATTATCACGCTGTTCGTATTCTACACGTAACGCGCCGTTAAATATTGATGACACCGCGTCATCTACGGAAACGTCGACGCGCCGTGAATACGTGAAATGGACGATTCCAGTGTAAGAAAAGTGACTCCGTGATTTTAGACACCGCGGGTGAAGCGTAGAAGCTAGTGTTTTTACATTTAATGTTCATTTTTTTTTTCCGTCAACACTTTTTCGTATAGAAATACTTGTCCAAAAGTAAAATTTCAAGTCAGAATTCGCCTCAGGATGCTAATTTTAAGAGGTAATTTTTCAAAATTCTCAATAGTTTTTCCAAAATTTGAGGAAAACTATTAAAAATTTACAAAAGCGCCTTTTATTATCATTTTTTTTTTTTTTTTTTTTTAATCTAAACTTTATGAAAATTTAAACATAGATAGATTATAAAATGTGAAACATTTTGTCACAAGATAAATTTGAAAATGCGAAAAAAAATGTTTGGACATTTTTCTACATTTTTTTTTCTCGTTTAATTATTTTCCTTTATAGAGGTTAGTTAGGTTATGTAAGGTCGGGCACGTTCTTTATATTATTATAACTTCTTTCGTTCAGAATCGTCTTATTGAAGAAACGATTTATCGTTTCTTTAAAATCATACACACCCGTCAAGAGTATCTGACCCGAGGATCGATGAATATCCGTGGTCCGGCTCTTATGTCCATACTTTACTTTTTATATAACATGTATAAAGCGTGTAAGTATAATATGACGGAGTAGAACCGATCGCACAAAATAAAATTAAACCAAATCGCGGTCAGCATTTTCAAGATTTTTCCAGGACCCGGCAAAACTTAACGCCGGTTTCAGTTCATAAAGCATTCTCGTCGAGTCCAACCGGTACGGCGATAACGGCCGAACCGCATTTCCCACGACCGTTTTTGCCGCGCGACATCTCGAGCGACACGTCTGAGGGACATACGTCGTGTGCACACGAGCACTCGTTTAGTGTGCGACGTACGTCGAAAATTTTGTCATCTCGAAAATCGATTTTAGTTTCGCGCACACACACACACACGCACACACGCAGACACAAACATTTATTAGATTCAGGCAGACCGGAAATGAAAAGCGCACAGAGCAATTTCACCGGTAACACGCGTGAGATCTCACAAAAAAGACACGTGGGTATTAGGTATTGCAGGACTCATCAATGTTATAAAGGAAAAAAAAGGACTTGAAGTACCTAATGTATACAATTGACATTTTTACGGTTCTCCGACGTTCTCTGCGTGGAAACGAATGGTGATTCCGACCACCTGCACCTGTACGTTGAACGTCCGGGTAGAAGACGCGTGGCTAAGGGGTGACCAAAGGTGGCCGGACCACGCTTAACTTAAGTCGTTGCTGGCCACCCCGACCGGTCAGTTGACGTACTTGAGCTAAATCCCGAGTCGAAATGGAATAATTGTGATAATTTGATTTCATCTAAAGGAAGGAGCGAGAGACTTTTGAAAATTACAAAAGAAGGCACAGAATAGAAAATGTTGGGAACCACTGATCTAGAATAACGAATTGCGGGAATTTATTCTTATTTTTCTTTTTAGAGGCGATCGAACAATTCTCATTCAAATTAACTGACGCTTCTTTCAGAATATTATCGTATTAAAGAAATTATTTATCATTTTTAACGTACTCACAAGTATTATATTAATATCCTGTTCGTAGAATGAAGTCAAACCATGGTGCAAAGTATAATGGATTTTTCAATGTTAATTTCCATACATTAAGAGAGTGTTTTGTTAAAGATGATTCGTTGATTCGTTGATTTTCGATTGTGAGCGAAATGAAGGACCTTTATTTTTTTTTTACAATGATGTTTATTTTTTTCACCATGTGATCGCTTTTTCGTAAAGAAATACTACTCCAAAAGTTTCGACCAGCAACTTTTTGAATCGGAATTCGGCTCAAGATGGTACCCACTGTAAAGAGGTAATTTTTTTGAAATTCTCATTTTTTTTCCAAAGCGTTTACACAGCATCACGTCGTTTTATTTCACTTTTGATCTCGTTTATTCGATTGCTATGGGAAATTTGATAGCAGCAACTAATCAATTACTTCGAATATGGTTGAACCACTGTTACACAATAATGTTAGTAATAATAATAATAATAATGCCGTAACGACAGGTCCACTCATAACCGTTTTATCATCAGGATTTTTTTTTTTTTTTATGTAAATCGCCCGTTTACCTACGACGTCACACATGAAATATCAAAATCTTTCTATTATCTTTAGAGATGACAAATTTTCCAAACGCAGAACCGTGCGTTCGAGGAAACGAACCTTTTCCGTGTCGGGGAGAGGGAAACGGACGGCTGTGATTTTGTCGGAAACGGGGATATAATATGTTCGTGGAAAACGGCGAAACGCAACAGACGGAAAGGAATCGGGAAAAAATAATATTAATAATAAATAAAATCTGACGTCTTTCGTCGATAAGCTCAAGCGCGTCGGGGGTGGCGCGAAAGAGATACGCGTACGTTTAGTGAAACGGGGAGACGAGGGTCGCGTTTGTCAATAATGAAACGGTCACGCGATGAAAACGATATTCGGTCCGGCGGCGAACTACGGCCGGTTGGGGGGCCGGCGGAGACGTCAAACACTCGTGAATTAATAATGAACGGTGCGGCGACCGTCGCGTTGTGTATTTATTGTCATGTTCGTACCGCGGACTCGTGTCGAAAATAAACCTTAGCCAATCTCCTCGGGGTTGCGACGGTATTCGGCAGCGGTCTCTCGTGTCGAGTGCTTCGCGGAACTCACCTCCCCCCCTCCCCCCAAAGAGAGAGAGAGAGAGAGAGAGGGCTAAGTCGCTAAAACGTATTCGTCCGTTCAATCGTTATGAACGTGTTTCGTGTAACATATAAATGTACAAAAAACATGGCCGAAAGTCGATTGGTATATTATATAGGCAATTGTTGAACAAAATTCAAATGAAAAAAAGTAAAGTTAAGTATAGACTAGAAAGCCGGACATACTTTGCACCACGGATATTCCTCGCTCCTCGGGTCAGATACTCTTGAAAGGTATGTATAATTTAAAAGAAACGATAAACAATTCATTCAATAAGACTATTCTGAACGAAAGAAGTTAATACTATAAAGAACGATAATTACTCGTAATTTTCAACACGCCCACTAAGAGTGTTAACATATTTACATTACACAAATATTCAAATGAGTTCTTATTTTGAAACTTAAACGATTGGTAATTAGTAATAATTACTATCGATATTACATAACATCGAAAGTCTTAGTCTGATGAAGGTAAGTCTTGCAAAAGTTAATAGAAAGTGTAAAATATACAAGTCAGTTTAGTCTGTTTTTAATAAAAAAAAAAAAAATTACTGCTTAAAGTAACCGTTTAAATGTTTATTTATTTATTTATTTTTTTTCATCATAATAGATTTAACACATAATTATTTTGTTTTTTTTTTTTTTTCATTTCACACAGCCGGAGAAATATATTTTATATTAAATGGAGTTTAAATAGTAACGAAGAAATCGTTGTGTATGTTTTGTCATTTTTAGGTCAATGTGACTGGTCCGCTTTCCTTCCGGGTTCGAGTTTGGAAACCAGACGACCATTTTTATCGACACAAAACTGTTAAAAAAATAGTGTTACAAAGTAGTAATTTTTTCGAGTACTACAACAAAGCCGAAACTCCACCGGTGGGCATTGTGTGCGAGTGGAACGAACGAGATGCTTTATTAACTCTGAGTTTTTTCCTCGCGTTTTCACGGAACAAGAAAACATTAATATCAACAATTTTTTTAAAAAACTTTTCCACGTCCGACGTGATGTATATATGTATAAAAAAAAAAAAAAAAATAGGAAAGAAAAACATTAACTTCGTAAAGTTTAAACTCATTTTTCTAACTGTGTAGTGACTTCATATATATATATACCTAAAAGGTTTATTTGTATTTTTAAAATGTCGGCTCCGCAAGTTTATTCTTATTGACATTCAGTTATTTTTTTCTTTCTTATTTATGTTTATTATTGTTACTTTTTATCGGTTAAAAGAAAGCAAGGTGTTTTGTTTTAAGTAACTTTCGGGAAATGATTATCTTCGGAAAATGTTAAATCGATAATTCGGTCTTTGTACTCGACAGTACAACGCGTTGGACGTTAAGACATCACTGTTCTGTTTTTTTCGCGTACTTGTACGTGAAAAATTGTTTTATTAAAAAATGGTTTATTTCGAGTTTCGATATTTCATTATTATAATATAGGTCTGGAATTTTGATTCTGTCTCATTTGAGAAAAGAAAAATAATGCGTTTTTTTTTTTTTTTTGGAGGGGGGGTTAATTGACAATTTTCATACATTGGACGAACGTTTTGCGAATGTGATGAAACTTTTAGAAAAAAAAAAATGTCTCATCGCAGAATTCAGCATTAACGAAGTTTCGGTTAATCAATTTTTAGATTATGAACGAAGTGAAGAAGCTAGTGTTTTTACAATAATGTTTATTTATTTATTTTTTTTTTCTGTGTACAACTTTTCGTATAGAAATACTTGTCCGAAAGTTTCGATCAATAACTTTTTGAAACTCGATTCGCCTCTAGATGGTACTTTAAAGAGGTCATTTTTTGAATTTCTCAATTCTTCAATGTTTTTTTTGGAAAAAACTACCCAAAATTTGACAAAAACGACTCGAAAATCATCATTTTTTGATCAGTATTTTATGAAAATTTTAACATAGATAGAAAATCCTATAAAAAAGATTTTGGCGCAAGAAAAATTTGAAAGTGTGAAAAAAAATTTTGGACATTTTTCTAACATTTTTTTTTTTTTTTTTATATCATTAACTTCCCTCGTTCAGAATCGTTTTATTAAAGAAATGATTTATCGTTTCTTTAAAATTTAATACGCCTGTCAAGAGAATACCACCCGTCGTGCGAAGTATGTCCGGCTTTTTTTTACGGTCTGTGTAAATGTAATAATTTCACGATCTACATCTATTTCATTGGATCTAGTTGTTTTATACATCGGAAAACAGCAGAAGAATGCCGATTTGTTTTCACTAGTTTGTAAATTTTTCGTTTGGACATTCTTTTGAATAGCGATTCCCGTTCGATTTCGATTTTAAAAGCGCCAAATGACATACTGCACGAGACCCAAACGAGACTACGTAAATTTTTGTAACAAAATTAACCACAACTATGGTTAAACACTTGTGTTGACCAAAGTGTTTTATTCCTAAATGCCATTAATGTAAGAAAGGCGGACAAAATTTAACGAATCAATACGAAATGCGCTAAACGGTTACGTACAAAACATGTTAATTGTACAATTTTTCAAAATTCGTAAGTATGTCAAAAACGTAAAAACAAAATTAACCTCTTTTCGGTGCACAGTTCTTATCAGATTTAACATACCTTATTCTAATATATTATTATGTTGGAATATAATATATGAAAATGTTTTGGATGAAATTCCTTTCTTTATACGGGTCAATACATTTGAATAATGTTTTATTTCATTCAAACGCAACAAAATTCACAATCGGACAAACATATTTCATTTTATTCCCATCGTGAAACAAAATTTCATTTGTTCAACTCGAAAAACCGTATTTTTGTTAAATCAATATATATATAATATATATTCGAGATATTCGACTACTTAAACATTGTTGTCATAGCGTTTGACCGGAACTATTCCAATGTAGATTTTGGAAAATATGTTGTTTTTTTTTTTTTTTTTGGTAAAATGCACGAGAAACGTTACTGCGATCACTGTCCGGTGACAAAACGTTTAAAAAACATACGTCATAAATCATATTATTATATTTGATATATCAGAGCGTGTTTTCCTATTGAAGTATACGTTTTAATATTTTATTGACACTGAATAATGGGTATAATACGATGTTTTTATAGGGCATTTATTATTTAACGAATTTCCACACGGTAAATGTAAACATCCGTTAACGGGGTTTTTTTTTTTTTTTTTTGGTGCATTAAATTCCGTCCTTCGGCCGTTATGGTTATGACATGATACCTGAAAAAACTTTTGATTATTGATGCACATTTTAGGGGACGTAAATTATTATAGAAGTCGTCGATCGACCGTTTAACCGGTAGTACTCTCTTCTGCTGCTCCGCATAATTCCGGCCGAATGTATTTTTTTTCGTCATAATCGAATTCGTCTCGACGAAAATGCGTGCGCTGTTTACTTTTGAAAAGCATTTCGTCGTTCCCTTTGTTTGACACTTAAAACGTTCTATTTTAAACGCACGCTGAAGGGAAGAGACTTTCGTTAACCGCACCGCAGAAAGACAAGAAACCAAAAATTCGACAGGAGAAAACGTGATTTTCGAGTGTCGGAGAGTGCGAAATATGAAAAATAAGAACATGACACGTCGCACGCATTGATTTGATGACAACAAGATAATACGTCATGTTTTAAGGTAGTTTTTTGGTCGTACTGTTTCAATATTTTCTATTATTCCATTTTAATATAGGTAGTTAAACGTCTTATTTTGTTTATACTAAACGAATCGGCTTCGCGAGCTCCATTTAGTACGGTTTTTTGTATTTTAACTTTTGTGTAACTAATTAATTGTAACAGTTAAAGTTATAATTTGAACTATTATTATTTGGGTGATTTTTCCCAAATTTTGAGAAAACAATTGTGAAATTCGAAAAATGATATATATATATATATATATTTATTTTAGTTATTGTTATACTTAAGTCACTGTTTATGTTTTGTATTAGTGTTGGTATTTTTCCTTTAAGCCTCCACTCGTGACTAATTTTGATTTATGTAAACCTTTCGTTCAATGATGACTTTTAAATTCCCCATATACGGTACTTCAAGACCACATATTTTTTTTTACGTGTATATATATATATATATATATATATACATGGAACATAAATGAGTATTTTTTAAATAAAAATGTATTTATAGTATATATTTTATTCCACGCAATTATTTCTATGAGGTGAAAAATGATTGCCGTGTCGCTGTATGCAAATATTATATATAATATCTGAACGTATGCGCATGACACGCGGTGTGGTTTTCGGTTTTTATTTATTAAACCCGACGCTGTGTGTATTTAACGAAATTAAAGTCAACAAAGCGAACAACACTTGAGGTCTGTGGACGAGAGAGAGAGAGTAGTCGCCGTTTTGGGGTTTTAAAATTAAAATTGCTGACGTCATGTTGATAATGAAAAAAAAACGTGTATTTTTAGGAAAAAATTAATTGTTTTTACCACACGAAAATCGTTCCGAATCCTAATGATTGTTCCCTTGGGAACAAAATTCACTTAAAAATGTGTACATTTGGTCTAAGGTTTATCGAATCATGTTCCGTTTCCGTTTTACAAAAATCATTCAGGGCGTGACCAGACTATTTTGTTTATCCTAGGTTTTACCGGTGAGTTTTATCGGTGAGTGTCAGAATTCCGAACATTTGGCGGACAGCAGTCAGTGACCCCCTAAAGGCTTATAGAATCGCGCAATTTTCGAATGCGATGCATGGCGCACATGATTGGACGGGAGCTAGAATCAACCCCCGAGAGTAGAGTCGACGGAAGACAAAGTAACGGAAACGACGCTCAGTTCGAAAGAGAAATGGAATAAGATTGACGCAGTGATAAACGAAATAATGAGAAAAAGGGAAAACGTGGAACGTGACCATGAACGGAAATTATTGTAAATTAGTCAAGTTGTTTGTTGTGAAAAAAAAAGAAAGGAGTAAATTCGTGAATTTTATGAATTTTCCAGTGACAAATTTGGAACACAGAATCAAAATTCTGTCCGTTTCCGGACGCCAAGTCGTTATTGCTGTCAGTGTCGTCGTTCTAGTAAATTATAATTATTAATTGTTTTCGATTTCGCTCATTTATTCTCATTTATTTCACATGCGCACGACGACGTGGAACAAACAAGTACATATAGACCTAATCACGTCATCGCTCGCGGCGTCCGGTGTACAATATTATTATTTCATTTCCATCGGCATTTCCGCCGTCTATTAGGACCGATTGTTCCGTGGCGCCTAAGGGCAGAGATGCTTTCGCGGAATACTAGTTGTTGTTCGTCGAAACGACACATTAAGACACGACGAGATCGGCGACGTCATTTAAAGGATGGCCGCGGGTCGCACGTCGCCAGCTCGTCGAGACCACGACGTTATAACGTTTTTATTGTTTATCCGAGATGCAATTAGACAGTGTTTCCCCCCCTCCCCCATACTAGTGGTTTTACAAAGAAAATTCTCTTTTTCGCCGTAAACGCTTTTTCGCGTGAGTGGAAATTCCGGTCCAACGACTATAGTATTTTAGCTGAGAAATCGGGACGCGGACAGTGCTGGGGGTAAAGAGGTCATTTTTTAAAATTCTCAGTAGTTTTCAAAAAAAAAAAAAAAAAAAAACCGTGGAAAATCTACCGAAAAATTGAGTGAAAACGGTAAAATAATATTCGTAATCATGACTATACTTATTTGAAATTCAGTGCGAATTTCAAAAGTATTTATTAAAAAAAAAAAAAAAAATTATCTTGAAAAATAACAAGAAAAACGAAATTTCAAAATAGCAGCCTGACCGATCTCATGTACGATTACAATTTTCAGAATGCTCATTCGCTTCGTTACATCGGTCGGCCCGAACTCTCGACGAAATCAGTTCGATGTCGACAAACGAATATACGTAATAATATGCGCGACGAAAACACGCACGACCGAGCAAAACGCAAAAAGAAAACTCTAAATTAGAATTTGAAATTCCCGTCTCGCACGCCGCACTACCAATACGCCTCATATAGTAGACGAGATATATATGATGTACGTATATTTAGCCGAAGTCCGTTATTTTTTTTTTTTTAATTTTCCCTCCGTTTCGAACGTGAATCACGTCCGAGTACGGGAATCGATACTGTAGTTCGTCTTACGCGTTATACCTCTCCTCGACACCCCTCAATCGACTCCGAACCGATACGTGACCGTGAAGTTTCGCGCGAACGAAATCACCGAGTACATGGGTTTGTCGTTACGAAAATAGTAATACTATATATTATTAATATAATTGAAGATTTAAAATTTTTACTAACGCCATCCTAATGGGGTAATCAAGACGTAATGGTTAATTATTATAGTTCCACATTTACGGCAGAATTTAAAGATACGTAAAAAAACGTCACTACCCACTCGTTTACATTCGAATTGCAATTCTTGAATCACGGGACGTCAGCTAGTTTAGATAAGCGTATTCGTTTGGTGAATACGTTTAAAAAATGAAAAACGCCTAAAACAGCTAGGGACGGGCAACTCAAAGCTATTTTCGAGCTAATTTTCAGAATTTTAAAATCTCTCCGGCCAGAAAAATCATTACTTCAATAAGACGATTCCGGATGGAGCTTTAGTTTATTCAAAACCATTTCACTTAATAATCATACACTTCGTTAAAATAGTGTTTTGATGAGAAAATACGTAGGTAATGGAAAAACAAATTCCAACATTTTTTTTTTTCACATTTTTAAAATATTCTTGTGCCAAAATATTTTTGGTATTATTTTCTATTTATGTATAAATTTTGGATTAAAAAAAGATAGTTAACGAGTTTTTTGTCGAATTTTCGGGTAATTTTACCCGAATTTCGAGAAAACTTTTGAAAATTTTGATAAAATTATCTCTCAAAAGTACCATCAAGAGGCAAATAGGGATTCAAAAAGTTGCTGGTCGAGACTTTTGGACGAGTATTCGCGTGCGAAAAAATATTTACAAAAATAGAAAAATAATAAAAAAATAAACTTCATTACAAAAACACTAACTCCATTGTTCCGGTCAGAATCCAAAATCGTAAGTGTACTTTTATTTTCACACTTTGAATTCAAAATTTTAAAAATATTTAAATATACCCGGAGACGATTTGTGTGTGAATTATTATTGTTTTGTGTCGGAAGAGAGACGAGCGGAACGCGTGACAGTGCCGTTCTGATCGCCGAGAACGCGCCGAGTCGCGTGAGACCGGCTTTAGCCGGAAGCATTTTGATGGAGACGAAAATCAAAAAAATCCCCCCCTGCGGTTTCGACGGAAACGATAGTCGGAAGAAGTAAATCAAATTTTTTCGGCGGAAACGACGCACGCCCGTATTTGGCAGCGTCCCAGTCACTGTGAACACTGCAAGGAGCCGAGGTGTGTGTGTGTGTGTGTGTGTGTGT
Organism: Stegophylla sp. TES_Ste_2020; assembly: GCA_025469315.1. Classification (NCBI taxonomy): domain Eukaryota; kingdom Metazoa; phylum Arthropoda; class Insecta; order Hemiptera; family Aphididae; genus Stegophylla; species Stegophylla sp. TES_Ste_2020. The sequence continues at coordinate 41,476 of JAIPRM010000530.1, forward strand.
GTGTGTGTGTGTGTGTGTGTGTGTGTGTGTGTGTGTGTGTGTGTGTGTGAACGCGGGTCGGAAGTAACGCGTGCATTGGCGTTTCCGCAAAACGTCTCATGTGGCTCCGCTCTAAACGCGTATTTTTACTTATCATATTTTTTATTATTGCGAAATAAATCGCGTCGACCGCGGCGTTCGCCAGGGGGTGGGCGCGCGAAATCGCGTCGTATTCAATTCCGCGCTGCGACGATAATAATAATTCATATTATACAACTCTCGAGGCGTTTTTATTGTCTGTTTCGCGTTCGCCCGTAGAACGGGGTCGCGCGGTGGAACGGGTGTACTTTCGTGCGGCAGCCAAATAAAAGTATTCGAATACAACTCAATACCTTTTTTTTTTTTTTCGTATTCAAATACAATTATAAATACTTTTTCAAAAATGTATTCAAAATATAATATTTATTCTGATTTTATTTTATATTTTAATGTGTTTTTTTTTTTTTTTTTTTCGTGAAAAGAACAATTTTTGATAATAAACACTGCAAATAATAAACCCAATACTGATAGAATTTTTGAAAAAAGTTATGACAATCAAATGCAAAAAATTCTACAGTCAATGCGATAATGTAAAATACGATAAAGAATAGTGATAATTTTATGCACGATTATAGTAAAAATTTTGTTTAAATCTATATAAAAAAAAAAAATAATAATAATTATAAAAATTATATTCTCAGATAAATATTTGAATAGTTATTGTTCAAGTGTTCGAATAGTTATTTTCGTTTTACACATCGTATTTTTCGTTATTCTCGTCATTTCGTTTGCAGTCTATCCGGGACGATGAAAGCTGCCCACGTCAACTAGTATAAGAATCGAAAAAAAAAAAAAATTTGAGGAAAAACGGGAAACCCTATACATACTCGAATTTTTTTCCTCGTCTCGTCCGACCGCCCTCGACCATACCAATACATACGTACTCGTTCACCGACAACACGGGATCGAACGCGCGGCGGACACGCGATCGCTGTGTGTGATTTCGCCCTCGCGATAATGCGTCCGAAACGATTCGGACATCAATCACGTCACGTCCACCCCGACACGACGTCGTGCATTGTAAACCTCGAAATATTTCTCCGTCCGATTGAGACCTTATCTCCGCTATTAATATTACTATCGTTATCATCTCACTCCCGCCGCTCACCGGTGTACGCATATTACTAGGCACCGGGTGATTTATTTAAGCGCGATCACCTCGTTTTCGACCCCGACCCCCTCCCCGTGTTTTGAAACGAATAAATTTGAACACACACACGCATGGCGATTCACTAAGCATACTCATCCCCTTTTTTGGCCCGTCAAAATGCAAAAAGTTTTTTTTTTTTTTTTTTAATGTTCGACTTATTATAATAAAAACTACGTTTTCCATAACTAACATGTTTTTTTTTTCGTGTCAACTTAAGGATGTCTTGTGGCAATGAAATGTAAATCAAAATTCGAACGAATAGTTTTCGAGTTATTCGAATGAATTTCTAAATAATGATTTTCTAATAATCATGAAGCTACACAATTAGACTTAAATCAGGAACACTCGCCATTACTTTTTCGTGATTACGCTCCCCGATCACTCAGTTTTTAATAGAGTTTATTACCTATTTAAAGTTTAATGATATTAACCCGAAACTTTTTTTGCTTCGCTTTGCCGTCTGGGGAGCGCGAGCGTTTCTCCCGAAAACTCGACTTCTTAACTCGGAACTATTGCCGACATTTCTTCAATTATCCCTCATACCCGTCGTCCACTCGCGAATTAATTTCATCCCTTCCGTTTTCCCACCCCCGAGTCACCTCGGTTTCGAACGCGCGATCTTGAAACCCAACACTGTACGCGCGACCGAAGTCGAACGAGACTGCGCTTTCAGCCGGCCTCCGGAAAATTCCATTTTCAAATACCGTATTGACAACAGTCAAACCAAACTCAACTGTCACCGTAGGATGTTCGGAGCAGCGTAGCATGCAAGATTTTTTGATTTTTGATTTTTTTTTCGAGAGTTTATTACAAAATATGTTTTTATTATAAGCCACATGAGACAATTTCTCTGCTGTATAACCGAATGTCGACTACTGCAGCACGAACAACTAATACCTTATAACGTGTAGTACATTAGAAAAATAACAAAAATGTGGTAATGTTTTTAGAATCTAAAGTCAATATTATCACCGTTCAAAAACTGCGGTGCAATTAAAAGTCGGTGAGAATCGTTTGTTTATGAATAATGTCACTTTGAAAATGTGTATTTTCATTGGTGTAGTAAAACCATATTCTTATTTTCTTTTTTAAACGTGTTAGTTAGTTATTGTAATAAATTAATAAAAATCAAATATTTAACATTCGATTGCCACACTTACTTGACCCTGGAAATCATATGTTGTTATATTCGTCGATTTATATGAAAAATTACTTTGGGATTAATAGTAATTAGGAATTACGAATAATTGAAATAATAAATAAAATCATATAAGACGTCAGTGATAAGAGAATGAGCTATAATATAAAAAAACAAATTTTGAAAAATAGTAAATGTGAGTAGTAAATTGAATTTGACTCAAGATAACCACTATTTTCAGCTGATTAAAACACTAGAATTTCAACAGAACGTGTGAAGGTGCGTGAAATCAACAAGAGGGTATTCTGAAAACAGATTAGCTTACACACCCATGACTTTCAACCATTTATTCGAATATGTATTTCAAATAAAAAATAAAAGTATTCTTTACAAGACTGGTAGATGGTCATGAATAAGGAAATATTATTAACACATCTATGAACACGAAAGGGTCTTTTTTCCGCTCCCAATCATTGGAGGCGAATTTCGTGTTTTTGATTTATCAGTGTGCGCACTCAGAATAAGAGTCTTCAATTTTGTAAACTGGAACCACTGTTTTATCGAATTTCAATTGACAAATTTATTCAGAAAAGTAATCTTTCCGTATCGATTCTTTCACTGACGGTTTTGATTATTCATAAAACATAAGTCAAGAACCATACAAGCTGCAGTAATTGTAATTTACAATTATTTACTTATTTTTATTTTTATGTCAAAAAATTTCAACAAAATTTTCCATTACTTGAAATCCCTCGAAATTGTCTCAAACGCGTATTATACAATAGCCCTTAACTATTCCAATAAACTAAATTTCAATTTGAAGCATTGTTAAAATATAAACATGTTGGAAAAATGTTACTATTCGTATGTTTCATGTAAATAAAATAAAATTTCTCTTCGTTACAGTTTATTATACTGCACGATTTTTAAGCAGTTCAATGTTTTGATGCGTCAATAACGTGTGACACAAAATTAATGAGATAATATTATTGTATTACGACTGGAAGTATGAGGACAGTCCCACGTGATGATATTGCTCCCGTAATAAAATAAATCATAAATGTCGTAGGCCGGAAAATCGGCTCTCAACACTTTATTTCTTGAAATGGCATCTCGGGGTTAAGCACCCTCGTCCCCTCGTCTCATCATTGCTGCTGTAAACCCTTATATGCAGTGACGTATAGTGGTGGTTGAGTGGTTTGGTATACTAAATACAAATACCACTATCGAAAATCTTTCTTTTTTTTATTAGTACTTTATCACAGGAGCACATAATATAATATAGGTTATTTATAAAACATTTTCACGGTTTTATGAATGAAAATATTTCGTTTTTAGATTCTGAGTGGAATGAAGAAACTAGTGTTTTCACAATGATGTTTATTTTTTTACTAGCATTTTTTTTTAAACACGATTTTCCTCTTGCTTGTATTTTTTAAGGTCATTTTTCAAAATTCCCATTGGTGCTCTCAAAATTTGGAAAAACTTCTCATATAGAAATTAATATGAAAAAATATTTTGACACGAGAAAATTATTTGTTTTTGTTTTCCTCATTTAATAGTGAAATATACAACTGGTCGAGTAAAAAATAAATGTTTTTTGTTATCATAACAAACTTCATAGTTTTTAAGTAAAATAATTGTCATAAATAAATTGATACTCGCTTAGAATCGTCTTATTAAAGAAATGATTTACCTTTTCTCTATAATTCAATACGCCCACAAGAGTATCCCTCTCGTGGAGCGAAGAATATTTTGTTTTAAATTTAAGCAAAACTCGTGTTAGAAATCGGATAATGTTAACATTATCCGGCTAATGTCAACATTGTCCACATTTGGATATTAACCGTAACACATATATACATTTCAAACCAACCACCCACCAAGGAGCGAAGAATACCCACGGTACGAAGTATGATGTCTGGATTTTTGAAAATTATATGACAGACTTGTTATTTATTTTTTGAAAATGATTTTTAGAATTTACATGATAAAATTCGTAAATTTTTATTTATAGACAAGTATCGACTGATCCCGTTCTCAACAGTGCTTATTCGTCATTATTCTTAGATTAATTTTTATCGTAGAAATATTAGCGAGTTACGAAATTTTTAAAACAGACTAAAAAACTGTAAGTAAATCACGTTGTAACATAAAAACACATAATTAATGAAAAGCGTTTTGTTCATATTATGTTATAATTATAATAATAATAAAATATGTTACTGGCTGAACTGCGGGCGGGGTAACGGATTAAATAAAGTACGTACACTTTGTTTGTTTACGAAATAATTTTGTCAGTCGAATTAATTCAGCTATCAGAAATTTCCGTTCGTTGGCCATTTCGACTATTATAACAATAATAATATAATATACGAGTATAACTCGTACCGCGTTACTATTCGCTGTCCGGTCGTCGAATCGACTGTCATTCATTTTGTACTTTTTCTACTTTATATCACTTTCCCGTCACCATGGGCAATGTGTGGGATCAATTTTGGAACTCGGATCAATCCAGGGCGGGGGCGGCCATGATGAAATTGAGCAAGGCAATCATAAAGGCATACATCGAACTCCGCGTGAAATTTTGCAAACACCCGGACACGAAGTCCAAGTTTCGTTGGACCCTGTTCAATTGCACCGATAAGTGTGGACTGTGCAACAGGCGTATATTTCGGGAAATGCGGCAAGCGGTCATATGCAGAGGTGAGGTGACTCTGCTCGTTCGTCCGTCGTTTTATAAAAATTATTATTAACACGCTTAAGTTAAGTATTTGATCGCTGGACCAATGATCACTGGAAACAATACAGGTTTGCACGGCTAACGGTCGTCCGAAAATAAGTGCAGATAGTAGAATCAGTGGCGTATTTAGGAGAGGGTTTTGGAGGGGTTCAAACCCTCCCCGAAATATACATGATGGATTATAAGAGATACAAGTGCGAATTCGTTTGATCTGTTCAAAAATTATATCGCAACGGTGCAGCATTGGAAAAAAGTAGATGACAAGCGTAGATATAAATTAATATAATTCATTTTAGCGTAATATAATAATCGAATAATACGTACACATTATGTAAATATAGGACATTAGGTATCTGTGTTTGTGTGTGTGTATTATTTTTGAAGGGATTTTCATAAAACTATATTACTAGATAAATGACGACCATGATCTTGTTGACGATAGTTTCAAAGACAGTTAAATTATCGATAATATTAATTGTTTTTTTTTTTTTTTTTTTTTTTTACTTTCTTACGTGAAATGCCTAGTAAAACTCTAAAATTGAGTTGATTTGAAATAAATCGTGTAATTTATTTGCATTGTATCATTGCAAAAACACTAGCTTCCAATCGTTTCGCTCAGAATCTAACTAACGTCCGTTTGGAACGGCATTTTCGCCATTATTAATTAATACCTAAGCGTGTTTTCTTCGAATTCACAGGATGTAATGCAATCATACACGGGACGTGCTATTCGGAATTTCTGCGGACGGCCGGCGAGACGTCTACAACGAAAGACACAGATATGAACACGGTAAGCAATAATAACAGAACACCAAACGCACAATCATATCCCTCCCCCCCACCACCACCACCGCGTTGAACGCGTGTAATCGAATCGTTTGTTCTCGGTCATTGTACAGTTATCTCGGCACCGGCCGACTCCTTTGGTGCCTTTTCACCGGATGGCGGCAGGACGATCCGTGGAGACCGAGGAACCAGGAACCTCGCGAATGACCAGAGAAAGCGCGGTCCGGCCGACCGTGGTCCCGGCGGTCCCGATTGAACCCACGGGAACGGAAACGGGTTCGAGCCAAAACGGGAGCGCTCGGCAAATTTCCGACGGCCCGAAAACCGCGACGACGACGACGACCGCGACGGTGGCAACAGGTGGCCGCGAATCCGTGTCGACCTCGAGTCTCGTTCTGCTCGAAAGCTACCCTCAATTGTGGCCGTTCGTTTTGCGCTTTTTTTACGTACTGTTGTGGGACGTCGCCATCACCGTTCTGAACGTTTTTTCGATCAATTTCTGGCTGTCTCGGTAAACGCAACGCTCGAGTAACACGTTCGTCACCGGCCGATTTGACACCGGGAAATATTTCAAAAACCTTCGACGGCTCGGCGTGAAGCGGATTATTGAGTCGTTTCGCACGTCCCCTACCCCTGCGCAATATCATTTTGATATTCTACGCCCATCGGCTTCGCGGTCAAGCGCCGACGTGACGTTTTCAAACCGTAATTTTCGAAAATCTACGGATTTTATTCGCTCTCCTGTTCGAAAAAAAAAACGATAATAATTCTTTGTTTGACCGACGACAGGTACCTAGTTATTACTGAGTAGTACTCTGGGTACTAACCTGAATTTATCCGAGTTTATGTTTATATTTTTCAAAAGAGGTTGTTTTGAGTCAAATTTCAGGTTAGGTTCGTATCGAGCGTTTAGATCGAACGAACGTTGGAGGGTCGAGCTCAATCCCCTGACCCAATCTCCGATTCCCGGTGAAACAAAAATAAATACAACCTTATCGTATCCGTTTCTCTGTACGGCTTGTATGACTTCTTATTTAAAAAAAAAATACTTGTTCTTTCGGCAATGGCCGTTTAAAGTAAAATGGTAATAAAAAAACTGTTTTTTTGATAATTCGTTATGATTTTATTGACAACTGAACGTGTGTTTTTAGTCGGGTCAATTTGAACGGAAGCTATTACTTCTGTTATCAATATAATATAGTGATATCGGGATGCGGACAACCGTTCGACCGACAGGACAATCGACCGACAGCCAAAAGACCGACTGGGTCAATTGACCGACAGGACAATCGACTGACAACTATTCTACTGACAATCAAAATACCGATTGGTTCATCTACCAACAACTAAAATATATAATTCAAATAATATTAAAATTATACAATAGTAATTTAATATCACTTCAAATATAAATTCTTCAGTTTTACAAAATTACATTTACGTAGTTAAATACATTAGAAAAGTAAGAGATCCATGCAGAGTTTAAAAGTAAAAATTACGATGAAAGAAGTTAAATATAAATAAACATCAAAAATTACTTGAAAATAAATAATTAAATAATAAAAACTAACGCTATTAATAGAAATATTGAAAATACGTATAACGTTCAGGAATATCACATAGATTTCGTTGTTTTATGAAAAAAAAATTCTAAATATAATATAATCATAATTTTAATTCATTTATATGTAGTTTAATTACCGCTTAATATAATATACATATTAAATGTATATTATTATTATTTTTTTTTTTTTGTCAGTCGATCAACCCAGTCGGTATTTTCATTGTCAGTCGAATAGTTGTCGGCCGATTGACCCAGTCGGTATTTTGGCTGTCGGCTGATCGTCCTCGTCGGCATTTTGGCTGTCGGTCGAATGGTTGTCGGTTGAATGACCCAGACCCGGTTATATGTTTAAGACCCAAGTATTATGTTTTGAACCGAAGTTTTTAATATTTGAGATTTTAAAATTGCATTGCAATTGCGACCTATGGATTTTATTAAAGCATTATAATATGTATGCCATATAATATATTAAAAACACTTACTTCTGTGGAATGTTATTCAAATTATTGTTCATGCTTTTAAATATCTTTATTCAATAAACATAAGACGATTTAAAAAAAAAAAAGGACGTATATCGTGTTGCCTATTTCTAATATATGCACTCGATTTATACAGCCTTCTTGTTCCTTGCCTCGCCACTCTGTAACACTGGATTTAATACAATAGTACTTATTATATTGATTGAATGGTATGTAAACTATCAGATGGCAGATTTCGGCGATACGAGACTGATTGATACGGACCTTCTCTACGATGTGACGACGCATATTATACTCCCTAATAAGTTATCCTGTCGAGACGTAAGGACTAGTCGAAAATAACATGTTTGCCGTAGGCCTAAATGAAAAATTCGTTATTTTGTAAAAAAAAAAAATGGTAACTTTGCGACGAAGCAGTCCATTTATAATTTATCAGTTTCATAATTTTCTAGCTTATCGAATACAGACAAACAGAATTTACTCGTTACTGTATTTATACTAATGAAAAGTTGAAAAAAATTGTAAAATTTAATCAAATTAATTACAATTTATAATTTTATAATATTTTATGATGTAAAATTATTTATCATAATTTTATATTTACGTAGGAAATGCACTTTTGCTGAAATAATAAAATAAACATCAAACGAATAAAATTATTCGTGTAAGTATTGCGTAGTATATTATGTTTATTATTTTGTGAAGAGCATTTAACATTTAAAATTTACTGTGTATTAATATTGCTAAATAGTAAACTACTGTTAACGAGTAACGTAAAAAACATTTAACTATGTATTTTTTTTTTTCTTGATATTTGAATTAATATCTTTAATGTTTAAAGTCATTGCAGGATATATTGATATAGGGGCATAAGGCTAATAATATCTGAAGAATTGAATACTCGTGTTAAAATAATCATATGTGGCATATAAAATGATAATAATTTAAAAGATCTTATGTTTAAAATAGTATCAAAAGATTTTTTATAATTAAAAAAAGAAATTTAATTTAAATAGGAAGGATAACTCACATAATTTTTTTTTTTTTACAATTCTAATTTTTGATTCCGAACGTGAATTTCAGAATTTAATTTCATATAAAAAGCAATTTGTCGAGCCAAAATTTATGACACTCGGAACATAGATGGAATGTATAGATTTTTTTCTTCAATACGAGAGAAACACGACATTTCTTACGGCGTTTAATTTTTACTTTATTAGTATTTTACTGAAATTGTTAACCGAGATTCGCTCAAAGTCGTTATTTGATATCGATTTATCATCGGTTTCAAATTTAAACCAATCAGAGGTGCTACCATAAATTATTTTATTCGTATAGTGAAAAATACTCAACATTGCCCGTCCAACTTTTCACATTTTACATAATATATTATGACGTCATGTGAAACATTTTATAAAAAATATAAGACGTATGTGGGCGTGCACATGATATTTGCCCTCTTTTAACCAAAGAACCAAAGCCGCCACCGATTTCCGCATTACTCCATAAAATATTAAATCGGTTTTACACGCACACACGAGCACGTCATGATTATAATATTAAAATAACTGAGTTTATGTATACCGCGTGCGCGCGCTGTGGATACAAACGCGAAAAGCCACGTAAATTATTTACACGTGTGATGTGTATAATATGTACGAATTTATGAAACATTTACGAAAAACAAAATTGGTTTTCATATATTCACTTACATCTAATGCGTAGTCCAATGATAATTTTTTAAATTACAATAAAATACAAAAGAAACGATAATAAAATAATTATCGTAAATCAACATTAATTCATTATAACACAATTGGTACTTGTGTTAATCGTGTTGCCTCCGGTCAGTAGCAAGTGAAAAAAATGCAAAATATTAAGTTTACCGGGAGAAAGGTTTAAACCCGGTACAGGTGTATTCGGACTTGATGAATAGGCCAGTAGACCACAAGAACAGCGTTGAAAACAGTTGAAATAGGAAGTCTTTGATATAATACCCAAAAATATTGAATTTTCAAATTAGTTATAGAGAAGAAAGTTGACAAACGACTTTAGATTTTTTTTTAAATCAATTAGACATATATGCAAGTGAAGACTTATTAAATGTCCAAGTCTTAATATCGAGACATACAAATTTTATTAAATAAAAATTTACAAAAATCGAGAAATTTCGAATATTTTCAAAATGACATACTTAACTCAAATTTGATCAAATGTTTTCGATATTTTTATGAATTCTCTTCGTAACCATTTTTAATATTTGGTGATTTTTTCAGGTTGTTGGCTATATTACTTTTGAAGTAGGTTTAAAAAACGTATTTCGATTTTATGAAAAATCCAGTAATAGCATATTTTACCGTATTTTATAAATTTTTCGACAGATTATCCTTGTTTTTGGTAAAATTATTGTGAAATTTGAAAAATTACTTCTTTGAAGTACTATCTTGGTGTGATTTTGGATCTATAGAGTTACTTAACAAGTATTTCTGCACGATAAATTTGTATCAGAAAGAAGAAAAAATAAAAATAATTGTAAATTTACAAGCTCCTTCTCTTTGTTCAGAATCTAAAATGATTGTTTGACATCAGTCAGATTGACATAGTCGAATAATGTATAAACAAAACGAACTTTCATATATAGCATAAATTCGTATACTGTAGTTTCTATTGTAATATTTTCACTTTTCCGACCGAAATAGTTAGGTTTGGAAATCGAAACGATTGTTTTGCGAGTGAAACACTGTAAAAACAGTTTTTGAAAACGAAATTTTGAATCATAAGTGAATCGCGATCACTGACTGATACGTATTATATACAGGAATAATTAACGCGATATTTTAATATCCGGAAAACCGTTCGGGGACTTTATGGTTTTTATTCGAAGCGAAGGGACTTTTTTTTTTTTTTTATTGTCACTTATCGCCCGAGAGTTCACGACATTTACGAATCGCAGACCGACGATATATCATATTATACCGCATACACAGTATTATAATATAATTGTTTGAGTGTGTGTGTGTATGTGTTCAAACAACGGCATCGACGACGCGTGGCCTTTGTGTTTTCGTGGCTTTTGTTTTCGTACTTTCAGTCAGTACGCCTACCCCCACCCCCCACATTTGTGTGCACTATATAAAGCCGTCGATTGTCACCACGGCGGCGTATACATCGTGTCTCATAAAAGTCAAGCATCAACGTGTCCCGCCGCTGCTCATCACCTCCGGCTCGGAAATCAAAGCGCCGCCGCTCCGACGATAAGCCGATTATGTTATGATAAAATTTCACATAATATTATTATTATTATATTATATGAATTTCGTTTGTGTTAATTTTAAACACGTTTCGAACACCTAAGGGCCGGGCCACACTGTCCGGTTGTAAACGGTCCGTTTCTCCGTCTACCGGACTGGATGCTGCGTTGGTAACGGACGCCGGAGCAACGCATAATCCATCAAAACATGTTGTTTTATATCAAAGCGGCCACACCATCCGTTATCAAGCGTCCGTTTTCTAAATAAAATTTTTGCGATTTAATTTTTTTCTTCAAAATGTTTGACACCGATAAATTCATACGGTGCATTCAAAACAATAATGCTATATGGGAAACTGGGTGAATTGAATGTAAAAACTTAAATGTAAAAAACAATATTGTTGGAACGAGGTTGCTGCTGTGATATACTCTGAATGACAGAATCACTAGCAGGTTCATCTAACATCCCTAACGCTTCTAGTGCACACACACAATTTAAATTGTTTTTTTACCGATTCATCCTGGCCGGTGTTAAAATTCATAGAATACACGGCAATCATACATTGTGCAAAACAACCAAGAACACGTATCACGTCAGGTAATCTATGACGGAATGATAATCACAGAAACAACAGAAATCCTAGACAAGATCAAAAATTGGCGGGAAATTAGTTCGGGTAAAACGCAATGTGAACGGATAGTGTGGCCACTAGATAAAAACGCACAGGTTCTATTTGTCCGTTTTCACCGGTCCGTTGAAAACGCATAGTGTGGCCCGGCACTTAACGTGCAGATTTTAGGAGAAGAATTTTTCCGAATAATAATAAGTGTAATGTGATTATCAGGGCTCGGAAGTTATAGCACTAAAAAAATTAATTTTTAGCGTTTAAATATGCACGTAAAGACATTAATATAAGCGCTGTAAATAGCACTAAAAATTGGAAAATATGCAAAATAAAATTTTCAAAATTTTTTTAAACATAAAATTTAAGATATAATTTATTTTTTAATATTTTTTTTTAAATATTAAGTATTCGATTTTTATTGGAAATGAACGGCA
>JAIPRM010000531.1:0-15394 GCA_025469315.1 Stegophylla sp. TES_Ste_2020
ATTTAACTGATAATGAATAATACATAATTGATAATGGTTTTTGATGATAACACCACTGAACTGCATGTCTACATCATACAATGCAGCATGTCTACATCATACAATGCGTATCACACAAATGTCATCATACTTGTTTAGTTTATCATGGTACAAACTAGAAATGATAACGCGGTGGTTAATTTGGATAAAAATAAATACGGCCCATCAATATGTCAATAGGAATTGTTATCTTGCAGCAGTGACTATTATGAGTTCTCAGTAAAGATAATAATATTATTGGAAAAAATACAAAATTAACCACTGATATATTAATTTATTTGGTCAAACAAATAAAATTTAGAATTTTGGATGTCATAAATCTAATATTTTTTTGGTGAACTATAAATTTGTAAAAAAAAAATTGTTTTTCGCTAAATCTGTGAAATATGCAAATAAAAATTCTAAAACCTAAAATATGTGTAAATATACAAAAAATAACATAATATGCTAAATTATGCAACAAAAATTTTTATTTTTTAAATATACATACTATTACGCATTTGTATCCAACCAGAAGTTCAGTATGCAGTTTCTTAACAAATATACAAATACCTAAAATTCCAAGCCTTGGTTATTAACATTCATCTATTGATGGATATTTTTTTGTGATAATTTAAAAAATTGGTTTTGTAGAATGAGTAGAACATCATTATTATTCTTAAAGTGCATTAGTCATCATTAAAATTCAATGTCTTATAAATTTTTAATAAATCGAAGTCTAATGCATATTTTTTTTATCATTATTTTCATACTGTGAAGAATAAAATATTATGTATTTACATTTGATTTTGATAAAATAAATATGATTAATATTATATTAATAATTATTTTATTTTATTTTATTTTTAAAATGTATAATTGAAAGAAAAATGTATTTATATCATATTTGATTAATATATCATTTTAGCTATCTTTTTTTTTTGTAATTTAGAATGGGAAATTAGGAGTAAAAAAGCATCAAGATGGAAAAACTGGTGGCCCACCTCCACCCCCTCCGCCACCACCACCGCCACCACCAATGCTTATTGGTACTAATTTTCCTCCTCCTCCTCCCCCTCCTCCTATGCCAGGGTCAGTTGCTCCTCCAATACCACCTCCAATGCCAGGCTGTGGTCCTCCTCCACCTCCTCCTCTTCCAAACATGATGATGGGAGGTGCACCTCGTCCACCTCCTCTAACTTGTAATTTAGGATCCCAACTACCTCCTGGTCTTAAACCTAAAAAACAGTGGAAAGTTGAAGGCATTAAAAGAGCGAATTGGAAAAGTGTAAGATAATAAAATCATATAACTTATTATTACCTATTTGCCAGCTAATATTTGTATTATTTTAGATTGTACCTCAAAAAGTATCAGATAAATGTTTTTGGGCTCGTGTTCAAGAAGAAGCATTAGCATCTAATGACATACTACAAGGGTTATCAGAAAAATTCTCATCCAAACCACCTCGAAAAAAAGCAGAAGATTCCACAGACAAGTATGATAATATAATTGTATTGTTTATTTAGATTATTATATGATTATTTAAAAAAAAACGGATATTTCAAATAATAAATGATATTAAGTTTTATATCAATCATACTTTCAGATCCGCTACTCTCAAGAAAGTAAGAAGTCTAAAAGTATTGGAAGCAAAAGCGTCACAAAATCTTTCTATTTTATTGGGTGGTTCACTAAAGCACTTGAGCTATGCTGATGTAAAACGTGCTGTTCTTAGATGTGATGATACCATATTAAAGGGCAATGTTTTAGACCAATTGATTAATTACTTACCCCCACCTGATCAATTAAAAAAATTAAGAGATTTAGAATGCCCCTTTGAAGATCTTGTAGAAGCCGAACAATTTGCAGTAACTGTGAGTATTTGGAATAATTTAAGTAATAATTTAAAACTGTAATGAATTTTTCAAATTTTAATTTTGTTTTTTTAAGTTCAAATGTAGTATTGACCATGTTGACAACCTTAGTTAAAGACTTTTAACTTATTTTTTCATAATTCTGTATCTTAAATAAAGTATTTACATTAAGCATGTACATTTTTACTTTCATAAGATTGAAGTGCTTATTTAGTTTTATTTAAAAAGTTGATTTATTTATTTCTAAAAAAAGTTATACTATAAAATGTCTTTATTTGACGCGCCATATCTGCCTCTTAAATGTGGTCTGGATTAGAATAGATTTCTTAAACCTATAATTTGCACAGTTCAAAGAATGATATAAAATTATTCATTTCATGAAAGAAATTGAATTTCTGGTATACTAGTATAACAAATACCATGTGTTACATTCAATTTTGTATATTCGTGCAGTGATGATATTGACTTGTAAATTAATATAATTATTATTGGGTAAGTTATATTAGCCGATATTATTAACGCTTTACAGGGTCGTACTGCCAAAATATTTATAAAAGTGGAAATCTAATTGTTAGCACTCATAGATATCAATGTTAGCTATGTATCTAGGAGTTTTTTGATTTTTGGATGGAGTTGGTTCTACGCATGCACAACACAACTTGTGTTTTTTATAATGGAAACCCCCATTTTTAGCACCATATTTGGATAGAATTTTATTTTTTAGATTCTGAATGAAGTGAAGAAGCTAGTGTTTTTACAATGATGTTTATTTTTTTTATTTATTTTTTTTTTTTTCTGTATACAACTTTTCGTATAGAAATACTTGTCCAAAAGTTTCGATCAATAACTTTTTGAAACCCAATTCGCCTCTAGATTGTACTTTAAAGAGGTCATTTTTTGAATTTCTAAACTCTTCGATGTTTTTTTTGGAAAAAACTACCCAAAATTTAACAAAAACGACTCGAAAACCATCATTTTTTGATCAGAATTTTAAGAAAATTTAAACATAGATAGAAAATCCTATAAAAAAGATTTTGGCGTAAGAGAATTTTAAAAATGTGAAGAAAAAATTTGGACATTTTTCGAACATTTTTTTTTTTCTTATATTATTAACTTCCTTTGTTCAGAATCGTTTTACTGAAGAAATGATTTATCGTTTCTTTAAAATTTAATACGCCCGTCTAGAGAATACCACCCGTCGTGCGAAGTATGTCCGGCTTTTTTAATATTTAAATAATACTTTTCACTATGGCCTTAAATTAAAAAATTAACAAGTTATAGTGATTTGAAATTTATACTCCCTGATAACATTTTACAGGCTTGTATTGCCAAAATATTTATAAAAGTGGAAAGCTAACTATAGGTACTCATAGATATCAATAGGCAATTATTTTTTAAGTAATTTTTGTCCTTTTTGCATATTATAAACGCATGTAATGAACTACGAGAAGAAGTTATTTCTATGGAAACAGTGAATAAAGTAATAATCTATAGCAATCTTTATATAAAAGAGTATGGCCATCAATTCAAACATTTATTCTAATGTATGAAATCCACTAAATAATTTATTTAAAAAATAGTTCATTCCTAGTTTCATAATAAAAACTAAAAATAGATCTGTTATTTTTATATTTTTAAATACAGAATTCTAAAAATATTTCAGTACAAATTTCAAATAACAATAACTCATTTAGTTTTTAATTTAAGATCATAGTATAAAGGACGAAAATTACTTAAAAAATAACGTCATATCTAAATATGGTGCTAAAAATGGTGTTTCCATTTAAAAAAACAAGTTGTGTTGAGCATGCTCAGAACAGAGTCCATCTGAAAATCAAAAAAACCCTTGATACATCGCTAACATGGATATCTATGAGTACCTATAATTAGATTTCCACTTATATAAATATTTTGGTAATACGAGCCTGTAAAGTGTTTCGTGAGATACCCTGTATAAATATTGCGTATGCGAGTGCGTGCGTGAGAGTGTTTTCGCTATGAATATGGATGATAGATAATTTAATATTTATATAAATGTCTATAATATGATTCTTTATCTTATAGATGGGAGAAATTAAAAGACTGCTTCCAAGACTTAAATCTCTAAGTTACCGACAACATCATCCTGAAATGGTCCAGGATATTAAGCCAGCAATTGTAGCGGGTACAGCAGCATGTGAAGAGGTAAAAAGTGGAGTGAAGTTTAACAAAATTTTGGAACTTGTATTATTATTGGGAAATTACATGAATAGTGGTTCCCGAAATGGTCAAGCATATGGTTTTGAAATAAGTTTTTTACCAAAAGTATGTGTGTTGATTATAAAATGTATTAGATATTAAACTTAATTAATTTTTTCTTTTATTAAAACAGCTTTCTTCAATAAAAGATGTTGAAAATAAATCTACTCTTCTTCATTATCTGGTTGATATAGTAGAAAAAAATCATCCTGATTTAATAACATTTGGTGATGAGTTGACACACTGTGATCGAGCTGCACGTGTATCAATTGATGTTATACAAAAAACATTACGTGTTATGGACACCAGTTTACGTAATCTTGATGTAGATCTTACCAATAATTCTAACAAGCAACAATGTGGTGAAGATGATTTATTTTCAGAAGTCCTAACTGTAAGTTTTAATTCTATTTATAATAGTTTCATTAATGTATTTTGCTGAATAACTTAAATAATATAGTCTGTACATTTGTATAATAACAAATATAATCACACGTTCTAACAAATTTATATATAGCCTTTTTCAAAAGAAGCCAAGTCACAATTTGAATTATTACAAAATATGTGCAAGAAGATGGAAGCTTTATATGATGGTTTAGCTGAATATTATGTATTTGACAAGTCAAAATATACTCTAGAAGAATTTTTTTCTGATATTAAGACATTTAAAGATAGTTTCTATGTAAGTACATGTTGAAAATATTTTCTTAGTTATAAAATATATAGTATAATTTTATACAAGGAAATAAATACTATTTGTTTACAATTTAGGACATAAAGATAGTTTACAAAAAAGTAAATTAAAATAAAGTATAGACAAGAAAGCCTGACATACTTCACACAACATATATTCTTTGCTTTTTGGGTCAGATACTCTTGGTAGGTGTGTAGAATTTTAAAGAAATGATAAATAATTTCTTCAATAAGACGATTCTGAACGAAGGAAATTAATAATATAAAGAATAATAATAGTTATTATTTTCAGCACACCCACCAAGAGTATCTGACCCAAAAAGCGAAAAATATCCGTGTTGCAAAGTAAAAATGTCTGGCTTTCTTGTCTATACTTTACTTTACTTTTTTTTGATCTTATAAATAAAGAAAAGGAAAATAATTAATGAAAAAAAAATTTCTGAAAAAGATGTTTACATTTTCTAGATTTTCTTGCACCAAAATGTTTCTCATATTATTGTCTATCCATATTTAAATTTTCTTAAAGTTTGGACAAAAAAATTATGGTTTCCGAGTCTTTTGTCAAATTTTGGGTAGTTTTTCCCTCAAAAAATATTGAAGGATTGAAAAATTAAAAACTGACCTCTAAAGTACCAACTAAAGGAAAATTTGGTTTCAAAAAGTTGCTGATAAAGACTTTTGGGCAAGTAAATCCATATGAAAAAGTGTAAACAAAAAAAAAATTAACATCATTATAAAAACACACAATATTTATAAATTCTATGTTTCTTCCCGCTTACCATTCTCCTAGAACCAGTAATGTACATTTACAGTATGTGTCATAAAAAAAAGCTACCAAGTCTTGACAAAACCAATCAATCGAGCACATTCCTCCACATCTGACCTAGTAGCCCCTTGGCACTAATTATTGATGTAACTACACTGTGATTCATTCGTTCCTCGTGAGTTACGTCAGTAATGATCACTCGAGTGTGTGCACTAGGCTCCTTAATACAAATCTTTGGAGTAATCCTTTATAAGTTTAAATATTAAAAATACATTTTATGATTATTATATAAGTAATATGCTAATATTTATAAATTTAATATTTATATTAAATATATAATAAAATACTTTAATACATAATATTAAATATATAATATCCCTATCCAGGAAGCACAGCGAGAAAATCATAAACGAAGAGAAGCTGATGAAAAAAGTCGCCGGGCACGAGAAGCTCGAGAAAAAGCTGAGAAAGAGAAAAAAGAAAGAATAGCTAGTAAAAAAGCTCTCATTGATATGAATGCAGATCATACTCAAGAAGGTGTAATGGATAGTTTATTTGAGGCGCTACAAACTGGATCTGCATTTAGTCGAGATCAGAGACGTAGAAGACAAGCTGGTGTTCCTGGAGGTAATAACTTCAATATAATTATTGTATTATTTACCTGTATAAGTATCTAAAATACTGTAATAGCTCTTAATATATACTTAACCTAATGTGTATATTGCAGATGATAAAAGAGCTCCATTGTTGTACAGAAGTAGATCAAGGACTGCTTTTACAGAGCGAGATTTACCTACTACAAGGGTTCAGCATTAATTACATACTGATTGATGAAACTTGTTTTTACATTTCATTTCTTCTTTTGTTCATTATTCAACTTTATTTTATCAATTCAAATTATACGCTTGATATTTTCATCAACAACATTGTATTTATGATAAATCAATTATTTTTAAATAGGCAATTTAAGATTACCGTGTTATCATTTGTTAGTAATTTAAGACACAAATTTTTATCGTTCTCAATATATTGAATCTTGTTTAATTAAAAATATCCTTTTTTTTCCATTACATTTTTGTTTTCCAAAACTATCTATGAAAACATAATTTTGTGGATATAAAAAGCTTATTCTAATATTTTTTGAAAAAATGAAACAGTGTAATAGTCTATAAAACAATTTATAGGTCCTGTTTAGAAAAAATATACTTGCTCAAGAAGGAATTTGTTTTATTCAAATGTATTTCATACTAACTTAAGATTTGATTTAGTTACACAAATGATTTTACACTTGACAGTATATCTTTTGCCATGGAAAATTAAATTACATTAACAAAATCCAGGAAATATTTAATATAATTATTAAGTACTAATGCTTAATATTATTTAAGTAAATTATTTTCCCTTTCTTCTGCTACTTATTGTTAATTTATTTTTACATTTGCCTTAACAAGCAAAATAGTAAGTTAATGAAGTGATATAATATTTGAACCATATCATAATTAATTTATAATTACTAATAATATAATTATTTTTAAAACCTGTGATATTTATGTCATTTTAGATAAATTAGTTTGAATTATTGAAATATTGAATTTGGGTATATTTTAGATACAGCTAATTAAATTAAAATAAAAAAAAAAATTATCATGATTGAGTAAAGTTTGTTTAGAAAACAAGAAATAGTAAATTTTTATTATTGTGTTTAATTGTGTTTAGATAAAGGCAATTTTTATTAAATTAATAGCTCAATAAGAATAAACAGCCTCCTGTATATTATATATCTGAATTCAATAAGTTAAGTGTTTTATACATTCTTCAAAATTTTAAATTTCTTAGTTAATTTAGCAATAAAATAACAAAATAATAATGAGACTGTTTCTATATGTTGTTGCTCATTTTTTTTTTTTTATTTAAATTACAAGTTTATTTTTGTATATTAATATTTTATTACATAAACTATAGTTTGCACATTTATTTTTATAACCAATGAATTATACACAATTTCTATTATTTAAAAATTGTAATGGTGTTAATCTTAATATTCTTGCATGTTAAAAATATTTCTATTTTTATTGTATGTGTCATTTAATTTCAAAATCAAAATTTATCATATGATTATTTGATTTTAGATTTATGTATAATAACATTAATATCAAGAAATTGTTAAATATTTGAAAATTGTTTTATATTAAATTTAATTCTATTTAAGTATACCTAGTAGTTAAGAGATTTTGTAACTAACGAATTATTATATATTTGTATACAAATGTACATCGAAATTATAATTAAATTTAAGATATTTATACAAAATAAAGAAATGTATATTAAACATTACTTTTTAAGTTTAAATTTATTACAAATACCTATGTAATGAAGTTTTTAAATTCATAAGCTCATATATAAACCACTTTAGACTCCAATTATAAATTATTTATTTGTTCATTTGTTAATAATCCAATCAAAATTGTGGGAACTCGTTGAGAAAAATATTCTGATCAGTCCCAAAAACTGTTAAGTTAAATTCAGTAGCCAGTAAAAATATCAATGATGTATTTTCTTTTCAATTTTTAGGATGGTTAATTTGTCTAGGTATCTTAAGATATCCCTTGGGTAAAAACTTCTACTATTAAGATCAAGTAATTAATTAATTAAATTTGTATTCAAACAGTTCCATTTCAATGTTATTATTTTGTTCTCTAATGTATTAACATTTGACATCTTATTCATTTTGAATTAATTTACAGTGTTTTTTTCAAAATATACAGAGAAATGTTCTATATGTACATTTCAGTAATATACCAAAATATAAACACTAAATGATTGTACTAATAATAATTTAAATTTAATATTTGAATTATTTTATTAACTGAATTACAATGGCAAGTACACAAAAATATCACTAATTAATACTACATTTTAATTTAAAAAAAAAAATGTTTACATATAATTAATTAATTTGCTGTTACATATATGGTCTAATATACTTAACAAAACTAATTACCAACAATAATTTCCATTGTGCCTTAATTCAATTACAGTAATATTACTATGACCAAATTTCTATTTACCTAGAAACATATGAAATTAAATATTCAGTAAATTATTATTATTCAAGTAGGTACAGTTTACTTAATATGTAAAACAGTTAAAACGATACTTATTTTGTTAGCACACGTCATAAACCGTTCGCATTATTACTGAGTAGATATACACATTGAATTCACATAATGTACATTGACATACAAATATTTACTATCTGTCTTTTTTTCATTGGGTTATACTTTATTTGAATTGATGACTGAAATGTTTAGCTGTCATACTGTAATAGACAAAGTCTGGTCTTATTATAGTTTATAAATGTTTTAGGAACCATCAAACTATTCTAACTGGTAATAATATAGTTGTATTTGCACTGTTATGGCGGTAATTTCATCAATAACTGTGTTATTCAATTGTCTTCTACTCACATTATTTGTAAGTACTATCATCGTAATTCTAACTTAACTATTTACAAGCAAAACTTCAATTAATTATCTGTTTTAAGTGTTGATATTTTATATTTTAATTCACATTACACAATTCAACTCTAAATTATCTCGGTGACGTTATTTGGGGTGGGGGGGGGCAGACAGGGTAATTTTATTATTTGTCTCACCCTAAATATTTATGGGTTGGTAAAATTTTGGTAATAGCCAAATATAGTACTGCTAAAATGGCAGACCCATGGCCTATTATTCCTTTCAATATCATAATATTTGTCACAAAATCTAAATTTTTTTCAGTCTCACGACTTTACAGGTATTAACTGCTTTAAATTAATATTTATTTTTCACTATAACGCTTGAATAATTGACGTCAAAATACAAAAGTGCAAAAGTGAATCTTCAGAAAACTATTAGTATATCTTCAGATATAGGTAGGTACTTATCGTTTAGGTAAAGTTTTATCATTAATAACTTTTAGACCTAGTCGTTACTCTTTGATTTCATTAGTGATATCGAAATTTAAAATTTATCGAAAAGAAAAATTACCTATTGCATTTTTACTTTATATTATGCATAGATAGGTAATTTTAAACACACAAATTTCAAAATAAATAATATTAAATAGTAATAAATTATAGATTAATGGTAAATAAAATACAAAAATAATTAATAATATGGGAATGAGTGAGTCCCCATGATTTAAATTGAGAGTCACTTCGCAAGACTACCCCGCTTGATTCGTAAGCTTATGTCAGGCGCTTCGCGCTTGATTCAAATCGATATCAACTCTCAACTTTTTGTGTAACGTGGAGACATTTCGGCTAGATAATTATCTTGCTGTACAACGTGGGGGGCATTTCAGTTTGATAATCAGTAATTATTGATAAGTTCTTGAACTTAATATACATAAGAACTACTTGGAAAACATTTTTTTTTGAGGGGAGGCTAATATGTTAATTTGATTGATTTAACCCCTTCCTCTAAAAGGCATTAACCTTATATAATTCTAAAAAATTCTGAGAGGGGGTTATGAGTAGTTTTGAGGGGGCTTTGCCACCTCGACCCCCTCTGTAATTGCGCCTATGCTAATATAGGTATGTAAGTGCAATCTATAAAGATGCGTCTAGAAAGAGAAATTCGATTTTTACTGTAACTTGTTAATAATGACTCATTATTAATGAGTCGAAAAATATAACAAATTTTATTGTGTGCGAAAATAAATCGTCCGTTTTTAAGCTAACAACGGATTTAGTGAGTGCAAACGATTGTCGATTTTCAGGTGAAAAATTATGAGTGTGCACAAACGAGTTGATACCCATATTCGTATCTAAAAGATTTCAATATGATACTATATTTTTCTTACACATTACCGTACGTTGCACGTTGTACCAAATCGTAAATCGTACCAAATACTTTGATACGAATTTGTAGATTATTCAATCATCGACATAACAAACGTTGTACACTTTTATTTATAATTAGATACTTCTTAGTTATTTGGTAATAGGTATGCTTATAAATTACACAAGTAACGAATTCAATCACTCAATGATAAGGAAAATTATCTTTTTTGTATAGTGACATATATAGATGACCTCTAAAGTACAAACTAGAGGCAAATCAGGTTTCAAAAAATTGCAGACTGAGACTTTTGGAGAAGTATTTCCATACGAAGAAGTGTTTACAGAAAAAAATAATAATAAACATCATTGTAAAAACACTATACACCTACATAATTTTAAAATTGTTGTCAACTGACTCAATAATTTATTCTAAATTCCATTCACCATGTATTTTGGTTTTTTACAACCTTACTTAAATTATTAGTTCCTTAATACCATTCTCATAATTCAATTGGCATTCATATTTATAAAATAGGGGCCACATTTAAGTGAGAAAAAAACTGAGGGTCAGCCGACCCCCTAAACCCACTCCTGGGTCCACTACTGTTTATATGAGTAAACCAATACAAAATTTTCGCAAGTGAAAACAATAAATTGAATATTACATAATAAAAAATAATAGAAACTATTATGATTTGGATTAACCGTGATTTAGGTCATAATCCCGTGATTCTAACTTTAAATGCTTGTAAAAAATTATTCATGGAGCCGGTTTTCATAAAAATTATACCACGAGTAGAAAAACATGCAAGGAATTTTTAAGTAAAAAAATGGCTTAATTTTTAAGTAAAAATCAAGGCTCGATAATTAAAAAAATAAAATAATTCATTTTATTGGTAAATATTATGATGTTATTATATACACTGAATAATATGTAGGTAACTATTAATAATAGCGTCAAAAAATATATTAGATAAGATGAGCGAAAACATTACCTACCTTTGTCCGTACTTTCTCCGATTTTTTTTTCAATCAAACCCTTGTAAAATGTTTAATTCTTTGTTCACTAGATATTTTATTACACCAAAATATTTGCAATGAAATTTTCTATCTAGGCACTAAATTTCATAAAAATCGGTCTGAACAATTTTCTTTTATGTACATTAAAGTGTGTAATTTTAGGTAAAACTAATAAATATCGACGAAATTCTTACTTCAAACGATTATAGAGAAAAAAGTTGATTTATGATTTTCCAGATTTTTTCAGGTCAATTAGACATATATGTCAGTGAGATTAAATTAAATTTTCAAGTCTTAATATCAAAAATCAAAAATGTATGACATAAAAACTAACAAAATACGACAAATTTCCAAAATTTTCAAAATGCTGTACTTAACTTAAAATTGATTTAATCTTTTTTAAATTTTTATGAAATGTTTTCGTGACTATTTTTAGTAGTTGGTGATAGTAATAAGTTTCTAGCTGCATTATTTTTGAAGTTATGTCAAAAAACAATTTTTAATTTTACCAAAATTCCAGTAATTGCATATTTTGTCAATTTTTTGATAGATTTTACGCGTTTTTGAAAAAAGTATAGAGAAATTTGAAAAATGACCTCTTAAAAGTACCGTTTGCGTGTGATTTTGAATGTACAAAGTTACTAATCGAAACTTTTGGACAAGTATTTCAATACGAAAAAGTGTTTACAGAGGAAGAAAAAAAATAATAATAAACATCATTGTAAAATCATAAGCTTCTTCACTTCGTTCAGAATCTAAAATAACTTTAGTGGCGCTTTGAATACCCCCCAAAAACATGTCAGGATGCGCCAATCGGTGTATACAGTGATTACAATCTTGTAATATAAACAGATTTTTTTTTTTAAAAATTAACCCCTTTTGAAATTTAAGGTTTAGTAAGTTTTTGCATAAAAAATATTTAACATTTGATTCTATAATTCTGTTTTTACAAGAAATATTCTTAGAAATGTGTTTTTCTACCCTTGTTCAAATTTTCTTATGCGTAGGCTCAATAATTATTTTTTTACAGACGTCATAAGTCAAAAATTTATGAAATTTGTAATTTTCACATAAAATAAAGTATTTTTTAATTAAAACCACAAAGGTAATAATTTAAATTCCTGATACTGGAAAAATTGTATTTCGTTTTTTTAGATTTTCTATATTGATTTTGTATATTTCATAAAAAAAATTTAAAATTTACTCTGTCTATAATAAAAATATTGTAACTGGGCACTTATTTATAGTTAATATATTAATATTTAGGCATATATTCCTATGTAGGTAATTGAAAGGTCAAAATATAGAAATATTTATGTTGTTATTTTCACCAAAATACATATTAAAAAACATAAAATATGCAATAAAAAGTGTATTTTAAATTGATTTTCAATCATATGAAAAAAGTATTGTTCATAAAGATACATCACACATTTTTTTTTTTTATTAATAATTTTTACTATTATCTTCTTGGAAGCAGTTGAAAACAACGTGCATTTGGAGATTTTTAACACTTCAACATTTCTGTGTATTTAATAGGTACCTACATTTATAAAAATTCAGACAATTAACATTAATTGATACAAGTGTACCATGGGTATTCTTGATCGTTGATATTAAAATTTTTAAATTAATTTCAACTTGTGAAGAATTAATCAAAACTAACTATTCTTTTATTCTTTATTGGTGGAAGGTAATACCTTTAGTTAGATTTGAATTATTTTATCTCCCGTGCGTTAGAAAATACCTACATATAAATGAGTAAGAACCTAAAATGTGTGTCTATATAGGTCCTTGCATCGAATGCTGCAAGTATACCCTCAAAAAAAACAGATGATTACTCAGATTTGCCATTCGAATTCAACCCTGACAGAGGAACCACCGTTGTTGAAGACAACGTACTCACTCAAGCAGTATCTAGCAATGGGAAAACCGTATTGGCCACAAACGATCCACAACCAATAAAGAAATACAATTTTCAAAATAGTAATGACAATGACGCCAATAATGATAATAACGTCATTGATTCTAATTATTCCAAAGATAACAATAACAACAATGAAAGTAAAAAATCTAAAATGCAGTCTTCGAATTCGAACCAGAAAGAACAATCAAATAAACAGCAATCCTGGAAAAAACAAGGTTTAAATCGTATTAACAGCAACAGTGGTATTTTTGGCACAACATACATTTCGCCAATGTATATGAATCAATTAATGTATGAAAATTACGGCAGGTATGAATTTGATATATTTTTGTAATGTTTATTTAATATAATATAACCAACATAATTAGGTACTAATTTATGTATTTCGAATAAGTTTAACAGTTAGTACAATAATAGGTAGGTAGGTCATACGTTATATTTTTACAGAAAATACACTTTTTACTATAATACTGTTTTGATAACAACTGTTTCTAGCATAAGCATTCATATACAGTATACAATAATCATTCAGGGTGCTACTGGAAATCTAAAATGGGTAGAAATCTATCGAATAAGTTACATATTGTTCTGGTGTTTATCTGTAGATTTGAACATGTAGATATCTGTAGATTTGTACATAATGATAATTTATAGTAAACTATTAAATAATAATGAAAACACAAATGACAAGTATATGGAATTGAATTATAACTGTGATATAATGAATACATAATTACAAGAAGTTAATATGTATCAGTGATGATACAGGAGAGGGTAGTGATACACTATTATAAATTGGGGCTTTATAATTCGAAAGCACCCCAATTTATATTGCTATTCATCATCGTGTAGGTAAGTATTCGTGGCTTATAGGTTATTTAACATAGGAATGGTACTATTATTATTATTATCTATTTTAGGGGCTTTGTAAATAGATTTTATACTTACGTAATTTTGTTTTTAACGTTGTGCGGCACCTGTGACAAGCTAAAGAAATAATGACTTAATGTGATATTACTTTTACTGTGGTTAGAATTTTTGATTAAAACTAATGATACAGAGTACAATCTTACTTATGTATGGATAAAAAATTTAACACACTTTACATCGTAGGTATTCATCACTCCTCAAGGCCTGCTTTAAGTTTGTTGCCACACAAGGCAAATTTAATTTACACCACCCTTATTCAATAGTTAATTCGTTTGGGATAAGGTGTACAAAAAATAATTAATTTATTTCATTCAAAATTTGCCTAAACTAACCTAAACGGGTGCCGCTCTAGGCAGTTGCTTACTTTACTATGGCATTGTGCCGGCCCTGTCTCGGATAGGATACTCGTGTAGAGTGTGTTGAGTTTAAAAGGAACAAAAAAATCATTTTTTTGATAAAACAATTCTGAACATAGCTTTAGCGTAATATTTGGGACTATTAATGTTAGTTTTATATTTAATACGTTGAATAGTTTGATAAAATGA
Organism: Stegophylla sp. TES_Ste_2020; assembly: GCA_025469315.1. Taxonomy (NCBI): domain Eukaryota; kingdom Metazoa; phylum Arthropoda; class Insecta; order Hemiptera; family Aphididae; genus Stegophylla; species Stegophylla sp. TES_Ste_2020. Next base: position 14,841 of record JAIPRM010000531.1, read on the forward strand.
TTGATAATAATCCATGTTAATTTAATTATTTGTGAAAATGAGCAATTTTGAATTGTTTTTAAATTCAAAGCTCTTGTAATTGAAAATTTACTCAACTGATTTTAATAAAAATTTGCTATATATATATATTAGGGTGTTCTTAGCGTATAAATGTGCACATTTTTTTACAAAATTTGATAGGACCACCCCTGAAATTTGTCAAAAAAAAAATAAATAATTTATGTTAAGTTTCATAAATATTGATCAACTCTAAGTCGTGCCTCAAAAGAGCTAAAGTTTCAAAAAAGGGTATTTTTTTTTAGTTTTTTTCCTATAGCTCATAAAGTATTAATAATAAGAAAGAAATTTTTAAAATAAAATATATTTTAAATTTAATTTACAACAATAGTTGTAACTTGTAATTTGTTCATAAAACCACTCATTCAATTAAAAAAAAAAGCGGACATACTTCGCACGATGGGTGTACTTCGCACGACAGGTGGTATTCTCTTGACGGGCGTATTATATTTTAAAGAAACGATAAATCATTTCTTCAGTAAAACGATTCTGAACGA
>JAIPRM010000531.1:15494-25539 GCA_025469315.1 Stegophylla sp. TES_Ste_2020
AGATAAGACAATAACACGTCTAATAATAGATTGAAAACTAGAAATTTCAAAACCCTCTACTAGATTTTTTTATGCTAATTAGTCGGCAAAGTAAGATTTGAAAACGAAGTCGGCAAATTAAGAGGGGGTACAAAAATTAGAATAGGGCCAAAAAATGTTGGCCCCCTTATGGAAAAATGTCTAGTTACGTGCCTGTCTAGATGAACATTAGATGACAATTTTTTTTTTCTATCTAGATGAGATAAAGATATGACATTTATCTATTGGACAACACTGGTTGTAATTATAAATTTAAACAATAATAAAACCTTATTCATAAAATAATGTTTAGAAAAACAAATGAGAAATGTTTTGGTAAATTAAATTTCTATTATGTCCAGAATATAAAGATTTATTAGGTTAAGAATTTGTAAGATTTATAAGGTTGTTCTATGTGAAAATGACTAGTTTTAATCAAAGTCTAACTTTAAGAATTATATTAAAAAAATGTATTAGTGATTTTAAGGATTTTTTCAGAGCCGTTAAACATATATTATATGAGAAAAGATGTATCAAATTGTCTACTTATAATATTCAGCATTAAAACTTTATCAGAAAAAAATCTACAAAAACCCGAGATATTTTCAAAATTCTATATTTATCCTAAAAGGGGTCAACGTTTTTTAAATTTATATTATGTTATTGTTGATAATAGAGCTCTAGTACAATTAGTTTAGCAGTTACGACCAAATAATAAAAATCGATTTTAATAAAATCTAATTGACGTCGTGTTTTACCTTTTTAATTCAGATTTTCGATAGTATTTACTTTTTTTTTTTTGAAAAAATTGTTGAGAATTTAGTAAAGTTATTTTTCTTAAATACCATGCAATCAAAGTTTTCTTCCAGAAAAATATGCTACTAATCTGAAAATATTTTTGAGTAGAAAAAGAATTTCCATAAAAAGAAGAAGGACAAGAAGAAAAAATAAATATAAATAAACACCATAGTAAAACTACTTACCTTTTCGCTCTACTCAGAAACTAAAAAGGTATGTTTAATGTAAAGAAGAAATTTTTTAATGAAACAATATAGTCGGTGCAACTTATTCTTCCAATTTTTTGCTAAGTGGTGTGTATAAAATAAGCATGAATTTAAAGCTACTAAAAGGAAAAAATCACTGAAACGCAGTCTGCAAAGCAGGCGTGGATCCAAGGGGAGGGCGATAAGAATGATCGCCCCTTCCCCATGAATTTTAAAAAGTTTAAAGCGTGTAAAAATGTATTAATTTTATGTAAATTTGATCAATTTTTGTCTAATCACCCCCTCCAAATTAAGGTCCTGGATCCACCAATGACGCAGAGACGAATTTTTAATTTAGTCCTTCTGAGATAGGAAATAGTATGGTATATTTAAAAATATAGGAATCAATGAATGCTTTGGGAGAGGGGGAGATTTGAACGAGTTTACATCCCCATACTAAATCCTTTTTATTGTAGTATGATGAAATTGATTTATAATAATTTTCACAAACCCTCTTGAAAAAATTGAATGTCACTCTTGATGTGTATACGACAAATGAATTCGTTTTATTACCTATTTTCATAAACATGTGTTAACCGATACCTGTTTTGTGAAAATATACCTCAGGAGAAAATATTTATTTCGATCATTTCATTCACTATAAATAGTGTTAGTGGTATATTATAATTTATAATGTAACATAACCCTAAAAGATTTCGAAAAAACCTAGTTCTTAAGGTACAAACTACAAAATAACTTCAAATGTCTGAGAGGCATATTATTTGTATAATATAATATGTATATTGTATATATATAATATATCATTATTATAATAATCAATTATTATAATGTCCAGTATATTCTAGAAGTCCCATACCACCCTTATGGTAACTCAGCGGTATATCAACATCTTTGAATACGGGTTTTTTAGAGATCAGTTCTACAAAAATTTCAATTTGATGACAATAATTTCAAAAACAAAAAATAAAATTCAAAATTTCAAAAAAGTTATTTTTTAAAAGTCACAAAATAGTCATTTAATTTAAGTTTTTAAATTAAATTTAAAAAAATAAATATCGAAATTGAACGAAAATTGACTAAGTTAGAACTAGTTAAGTTTTTCAAAAAAATTAAGAGTTGGTTCCAAATTGTTTTTTTTTTTTTTAAGAATTATTTTTTTGAAAATTTCAAAAAAGCTTTTTAATTAATTCTTTTTTTGAAGGTCAATTTGAAAAACAAATTATCAAAATTAAATGAAAATTGACCAAATTAAAGTAGTATTTTTGAAATGAATGTCATCAAATCGTAATATTTTTAAGGACTTAGCTCTAAAAAAACCGCATTCAAAAATATTGATATGTTGCTGAGTTATTAAGGGTAACACGGGACTTCTAGGACATACTGTATGCATATTAAGCAAAAATTAAAATAAATAGTTCCTAATTTTTTCATTATTATTTGTTTCCTTGTAAATTAAAAACGTATTATTTTAAACGCATAATATATCATATTTTTTTAGTAGGTAATAATTAAAAAATGAGTTATTAAAAACATAGTTTTTATAGTGATTTTGAACACTGAAAAAAAAATTTGCATTTTTACCGCCAAAAAAGGGATGGCACGTTTAAAAAAATCACCCTGTATATAAAAAAAAATTTTAAACACAAATTCTAAGAATTATACGAGACAAATTGAAAACAAAATTTTTTTTCGAAAGATTTTAATGTCTTGCAGAATGATTAAAGCCTGTTTTTCATACATGAAAGATGTTCACAAAGTTAAAATTTTCAATATATTATGTAAATTTGTATATCTGCTTGAATTTGGAGTTGAAGCCACTCTGTACAAAGTTATCCTTTGAACTTAAATCTTTAACGTTTTTAATGCAGCGCCAACACTCGCTAACCGAGGTGTGAATATATTTTGCAAAAAGTATTTCCTTATTCAAGGCCGTAGCCAGGGGAGGTGTTTCAGGGTTCAACTCTCCCTGAAATTTATTTTTAAATCAAAATAAATAAAATTGTGTAACAATTATATTAATTAAAAATATTATTTTTTGTAAATCACCCTGTATACACTATATCTTTCAAAACGTTTATCTTAACGAAAATAATAAAAGGTAATTGAAGGAAGATTATTACCTACACAAGTATTTTAAAAATATGTTCAGAAAACTGAACAAAGACGTCCCCTTACATAATCTATAAATATATACCAGTTGTAAATAATTTATTCCATACACGAACCATGTTTGGATGGAGGAGGGATGTTTTAACACCCAAAACACCCTCCCCCTGGCTACGCACCTGTATATGTCACATCTACGTTGCGTTATCATTCATTTCGTGAAGACAACGTTTGTAATTCATTTCATGAAATGAAACCGTGATTTCTCCCTTTCACGTAATTACAAAATATGGATAACATTTTGCGAAATGGATACATAAACTATGGTACATAAGGGAACTTATTCCGTCATTTGAATATCCATATTTCTGGGAATATACCGACTTATATATATATATATATATATAAGCGTAGGTTAGTATTTTGGGTGTTTGGTCGACTCCACTTCGCTCCGCACATCAACAATATATTCTCGGCTTGTGCAACGTAGGGACATTTCGGCTAGAAGTAGGCAGTTTAGTAACCGGGCAATTTGATCCTGCTAACTTCCAACTTCGCATAGCAAGTCGATTATCAAGCCGAAATGTCTCCACGTTGTAAAGCAAGCCGGAATATTTTTGGTGTGCTGGCGAAGCGAGTCGACCAAACAACCAGTACACTAACCAACGTTTGTAGACCACGCGTAGACAAAACGAAGGTAGACCGCATATTGGGAGATTGCCATTAATACACAAAAATGTTTGGATAAGTAATAGTAAATTTATTGTTTCATTAAATTGCGAAATGTTATCTAAATTGTGTAATTATTACGCTAAGTGGGGAAATCATGGTTCCATTTCGTGAAATGAATATAAACATTGTCCATTTCACGAAATGGATAATAACGCAACGAAGATGCGACATATATAAATATTTTATATAATATGACATAATTTTTGAGAACATAAAATGAAACGTTTATGAGTATATATATATATATATAAACGAGATTTTACGTTTGTTTTTAATATGAATAATTAATCTAATTTTTATTTTTATTTATTTACAGAGTGCCCGGAATGGCTAATGTAAGACTTATGTACTTTTGAAAATTCACAATAAGATGTTTAAAAACGCTATCGGAAATCGTCTCATCATAATCTACGAGTATACATTATCTATCAAAATTAAACAAAAAATGTTATTAAAATAATGATATTTGAATATAAAAAATACACAATAGTTTTATTCTAATTTTATTTTATTTTATATAAAGACTATATATTGTGACTTACATACGAAATAAATTACATTTATGGTTTTGATTAATATTATATTATTTGTATATAATATCTAAATTGGTGGTATGTACACGTTTATTTTACATTAATATAAAATGAATATATAAAAGTTAAATTAAAGAATAGCACATTTCGACATCGAGAAAATAACAAAGTTATAACTTATAACAATAATAATAATATAGATACGGTATTTTTTTACCTACCTAACTTTTATTTTATAACAATTAACACTCACATATACACACAAATAATATATGTGCAGGTACACATGAACAAATAGGTAGGTACATGTTAACTATTATAAATAAATAAATAAACTCAATTGGTAATACAAAACATAAATACACAAATAATTTATAACTTTAAATAAATCTAAGTACATTATATAAACACATAAAAAAAATAAAAATTAAATTAAAACTGTAATAGGTATCACGTCATTACTTTGTCGATCCAAGGTACAAATCTCTGTATGTTTGTATACACTCCGGGTAAATGCTCACGACCACAACCAATTCCCCACGAGACTAATCCAATTAATGTTTTTCGTCCTTCTAACATTGTGGTCAACGGTCCACCTGAATCACCCTGTATCAAATATTAATTTAATAAAAGTTATAAGCATATATGTTGTGTAAGCTGGAATGGGAAGTTATGGGAAGGAAGGAAAGGTTGCTTTATATTTTCCCTCTCCTTAAACATCATGTATAACCGCCACTAGGCGTGTGCCTATAGATAAAATCTGTACACAATATAGAATATAAATGTATTTTACTACATGTAAAATGGGTTAGTGGCATCCTCTTGTTCATATTTACTAGATTAACAAACTTACCAAATATAGATTAATTCGACAAAGACTGAATCATAAAACTTAAATAATTAGTCAATAATTTTTCTTCAGAATAAACTCGCGAAGCTAGTTCGTAATAAATCGAAACAAACGTGGCGTAATTAAGACTTGATTATGAGGAATCAACAATAATTGTATCATATAAAATATTAAGAGCACATATTATACAGTTTACCTACACCTTTATATATATACAGGGTTCTACATACAGGGTGTCCTCTAACGATTTGACAAATTCAATTACATTTTTTCTATAGAAAATGTATAATTATTATTTTTTAAATATATTACTACAGTCTACAACAATAACGTATATATATATGTTACAGTAAAAGTACGAATACCGGTGAATCCTAGGATTTATCGGTAAATCCTAGGTTTTACCGACTCCTCTCGGTTAATGTCCGAATTTCGGACATTTACCGATTGATTTCGGTAAAACCTAGGATATACAAAATAGTTTAGTCAAACCCCGAATGATTTTTGTAGTTCGGACTTTTACAAACGATATTTGGTAAATCTTAGGATAAACAATCAGTGTTAGTAAAAGTCCGAAATTTAATTTTTGTTTTTTACCAATTGTATGATATTTATAAGTTTATACATTATTTTGATATAAGTATATATTATTATTATTACATATTAAGACAAAAGTTGAAATTATTACCATACATTAATAAAAAGGATTTACATTATTATTATAGATTAATACAAACTACAAAGGTTCAAATTTTAAATTTTACATTATCTTAACTCGAATTTTTATTATTATTACATTTTGACAAAAGTTTAAATTATTATTAAATATTAATAAAAAATACTTAAATTATTATTATTAATTAATATAAACTACAAAGGATCAAATTTTAAATTTTATATTTTCTTAGTACAAATTGTTATTATTATTACATATTGACAAAGGTTTAAATTATTATTATATATTAATAAAAAAGAATTAAATTATTATTAATTAATATAAACTACAAAGGTTCAAATTTTATATTATCTCGACACAAATTTTTATCATTATTATATATTTACAAAATTTTTTCATTTTTTGATTCGACCATATTATTTAAAATGTCATAAAATCGTATTTTAAGGGACATATTTACACAATTATAATACACGTGACAATACGAATACTGCTCGTAAAATTATATCCAATATGCCTGGATATAAATTTACTAAATAAATCTACTATTAAACCAGTTCTATATCTTAAAATGAAAACACAATTGTAAGCAAAATAAATTGTGGGTACAACACAACACAAAGTATTAGGTATGAAAAACTTTTATCACATACTAAGGTCAACTAGATTCATCATGATTCATATTAGGGTCGAAAATAAATTCCCAAAGTTAGTCGCGCTAATATTTAATAATAATTAATATCACACAATTGGTAAAAAAAAAAAATTAAAAATTAAATTTCGGACTTTTACTAACACTGATTGTTTATCCTAAGATTTACCAAATCTCGTTTGTAAAAGTTTGAACTACAAAAATCATTCGGGGTTTGACTAAACTATTTTGTATATCCTAGGTTTTACCGAAAACAATTGGTAAATGTCCGAAATTCGGACATTTACCGAGAGCAGTCGGTAAATCCTAGGATTCACCGGTATTCGTACTTTTACCGTAACATATATATATATATATATACCGAGTGAAACCTCAATAAGTTGAAAATCTTGATAAGTCAAAAAAAATTCCGTTCCCTTGCAAAAATCTCGATTATTCGAAAGAAAAATTATAGATCACTCGAACATTCTGTGTTCCAAATGTAGACGGTTAATTTTTACAAACATTTGTCTAATCGGCTTGTGCTTCCCATAATTTGTATATTGTGTTTATTAAAGTACATATGTATTAACTAACCTTAGAACTTCACAGTATTTTTTATTTAGTTCTTATTATAGTTTTTTCGTGATAATCTTTTTTTTATTTAAATAAACTATTTAGGTAATCATATTTTTTTTACATTATTTATAGTAATGAAAAATTGTAATACATACCTACAGACATTTTAAAAACTTCAATTAAAAAAATTAAAAAAGGCATTTTAAAAACTCTTTAAGCTGATTTTTTTTTATTAAAACCTTGATAACTCGAAAACTTAGTAAGTCGAAAAAATTTTATTTCTCTTGAATTTCGACTTAATGAGGTTCTACTGTTTATTATTTAGGACCCCAAAATTTAAAATTTAAAATTATGTGCTACTGTTTTAGAAACAATAATAGCCATTTTGTAAACCTGATTTTTGGGAAAATTTTGGTGGTAAAAAGTCTGTTTAAGATTTGGTCATTTATTTATTATAATATTTATAATATTTGAAAATGTGAACTTTATTGTGTGTAATGTCAAATTTTAATATTTTGATAGTTAATTTACATTTTTGAAAAGTTTGAAAAATCATAATAAATATATAACTATACTTTTTTAAGTAATTTTATCACCAACATTTTTCTAAAAATCAGGTTTGCAAAATTCCGTTTCGAAATTTTTTTTTTTTTAATTGAAGCATAAACATTTGAATTAAAATTACCTAAATGTACCTAAATTTAGGCACAGAAAAAATCTATTCGTTATTGCTGAAAGGAAATGCTGAAGAAATAATTGAAAAGAAGTAAAGTAAATTAAAAAAATCCGGATATACTTCGCACCACGGATATTCTTCGCTCTTCGGGTCAGATACCCTTTAAGGGTGTGTATAATTTTAAAGAAGCAATAAAGATTTTTTAATAAGACGATTATGAACGAAAGAAGTAAATAATAGTCGTCATTTTCAACACACTCACCATAAGTATCTGACCCGAAGAGCGAAGAATATCCGTAGTGTGAAGTATGTGCGGCTTTCTTGCCTTTACTTTACTTTGCTTTGCTTTACTTTACTTTATTTTACTTTACTATACTTTGCTTTACTTTATTTATTTTTTTTACCTAATAAATAAAGGAAAAAATATTCAATGAGAAAAAAAATGTCCAAAATTTTTTTTATATTATTATCTATCTATGTTTAAATTTTCATAAAGTTTGGGAAATTTGTTGGAATGTATTTGTCAAAAAAATCGAATCCAACAACTCTTTTTTTACAATGAAAATTGACTTTTTGTTCTAGTTCTACAAGTCAAACTTTTAGATTTCGATAAAAATCGATAATTTTACCTGAAATCTTCAAACAACTTTTAATACAGCCATAATATAGTTTATTTTGGATTTAATACGATATTGTTAGGTAGAACTTTCATTCAGAGTAATCATATTGGTCGCACAGTACATGTATTAGGCATCATGACAGCTCCATAAGTAGGTATATACGAGTAAGCTGAAGTTTGATTGTATTATTATAATATGAACTATAGTGGCAGCGCATATGGTATATTTGAGTTACACGTTTTGCAAAAATAATATGTAAGGAGCGGTTTTGTAAGCTGTATCTAATATGATTAGATAAAAGTTGAGATGTGATAGTGAAATGTTGCCACCATAAAAAAATGTTTGTATTTTAATTTATCAGGTATAAATAGCCGAAAGTTAAATATATTATGTAAAAATGTATGAATGAGAGTGAAAACTGGGAATAAACCTAATACACTTAATTTATTAAGTGTAAAAACAAAAAAATCTCTAATAATTATACGTAAATATCACAAACCTGGCAACTGTCTCTACCCCCTTCTTTGTAACCCGCACATAGGAACACATCGTGAATAGTTTCCCGACGACCAGCCGCCCGGAACCATCTTTGGCATCTTTCATTTGGTATCACCTCAACTTGAACTTCTTGTAACACTGTAGGAACTGTTGCAACTCCTATTTTTAAAAATAGTACAATAATAGAATAATATAAAGTTAAAGCTGATGCGTAATATGATATAATAGTATAATACAGTAAGATAGAATTTGAATTATAGAATATATAGAGGATGTCCAAATAAAAATATGAAGTGTAGGATTATAAAGTACTAACCATGTCGGGTACGACCCCAACCAGCCACTGTGGCTGTCTTGCCAACCAATTTGGCTGCTGAACTCGGTAAACACACAGGAATAATATGCTGTTTAAATGTTACGTCGTGATCAACCTTAACTAATGCGACATCATTACGGAAATCTGTTGGACTGTACTGAGGATGTACCTAATTGACAAAATTTAATTTCGATTAATATTGTTACACTCTAAAACTATTTACAACATTATGTGCTATGACATCGTGTGTACATGTATCCATGACCTTATTTTAAGATTAAGTAAATTATTAAATGTTTTTTGTAGCCTACGAAAATTTAGGAATAAGATACATATCATATAATTTTATTTAAAGATCTTTTTATAATTTCATAAACTACTATGTGTGAATTAAGTGAAGCAAACAGTTTAGCATTAGAAATTACCAAGAATTAAAGTAGAGGGGACGGACGCAGACGTACCTCTGACAGCAATTAAAAAGCGCCTCTCTTTCCAAATTAGAATGATATTTGGTATGACTGTGTTAAAACTTTTATTTATAATGTATTAAGGGTTTCTGTTTATATAATTTAATTACTATCTATTTCTACAGATACGTAACATACAAAAAAGTAACTCAAAACATGCTAGAAATTCTACACAAAATTTTAAGTGCAAAAAATGGGTTTCATAAGCATCTATAAAAAAAAGCCGGACATACTTCGCACGACGGGTGGTATTCTCTTGACGGGCGTATTAAATTTTAAAGAAACGATAAATCATTTCTTCAGTAAAACGATTCTGAACAAAGGAAGTTAATAATATAA